>VZTE01003398.1:0-18881 GCA_013397775.1 Eulacestoma nigropectus
GCGCTGACCGGCGGCACCGTCTGTCTCCGCAGTGGGGAACATCCCGTATGAGGCCACGGAGGAGCAGCTGAAGGACATTTTCTCGGAGGTTGGGCCCGTGGTCAGCTTTAGGTGAGAGCGGCCGCCGGCCTCCCCCGGGTGCCCCTGCTCGGCCCAGACCGAGCCCCGCGGGCTCTGCGGAGCCGGCCTCGGAACCGTGGAATCGTAAATCCTTAACGTTGGAAAACACCTCTACAACCACGCAGCCCGACCGTTCCCTCAGCACTGCCGAGCGCACCGTGTCTCCGAGTGCCACATGCACACAGCTTTCGAACGCTGCCGGGGTGGCGACTCCGCCGCTGCCCTGGGCTGCCCGTTCTGATGCTTGACAGCCGCTGCGGCCAAGGAATTCGGCCTAATACCCCCTCTGAACCTCCCCGCGCCCCCCTCGAGGCTGTTTCCTCGCGCGGAGCAGCGCAGCATCTGCGGGGCTTGTGAGGCCGTGCCAGCTGTGCCCGGGGCAGAGGCACCGGGTGGCTGTGCCCGGCTCTCCTGGAGGTGCAGCGCGGTGTCCCGTGCCCAGCAGACGGGCATGGGGACGCGCTTCTGGGCTCGGGAGCCGCGCTGCTGCGGCTGATAAGTGCCCAGCTCCTGCCCGGCTCTGTGCTCCTCACTCCCATCCCAGGGCTTCTCAGGTGTTTTCCAGGCTTGGCGCCAGGCCCCGGAGAGCTCTCAGTTAGGGCTTGGGAGTTCGGGAGCAGCCAGTCCCGTCCTGTGCGCCAGGAGCTGCCTTGCGGGGTGGTGGGAGGCACGGAGCTGGCACCAGTGGGCTTCCTGCACACCCAGCTTCGGGAACGGCTGTGCCAGGAGCCAGCAGGCCCTTTGGCTCCGGCTCAGACTGCTGTGTGCTTGGCCTGGCTGCGGAGCCTCCGCTCTGCTCCCAGCGCTCCGTGTCCCGGTGTCCCCTCGGGAGGCGTGGGAGCCGCGGGCACGGCTGGGCGCCCAGGCCGGCCTCAGCAGCGCTGTTGCTCCTCGCCGCGCAGGCTGGTGTACGACAGGGAGACGGGCAAGCCCAAGGGCTATGGCTTCTGCGAGTACCAGGACCAGGAGACGGCGCTCAGCGCCATGCGCAACCTCAACGGGCGCGAGTTCAGCGGGAGGGCCCTGCGCGTCGACAACGCCGCCAGCGAGAAGAACAAGGAGGAGCTCAAGAGTGAGTTGAGATTTTGGGGCGTCGTGCCGGGCCCGGCCTTAGCAGCGCTGCAGGGCATGTCCCTTCTGCCCGGCTGGCACAGCTGACCTGCTCTAAGAGGTGTTGCGAGTAGTTCCCCAGAGGGGTGCGTGGGCTCAGCTCTGTGTTTTTGCTCCCAGATGATCACAGAATCAAAGAATCATTGAGGCTGGAAAAGGTTTCTAGAGATCCTGGTCCAGCCTTTGACCAAACACCACTGTGTCAGCTAGACTGGAGCACTAAATGCCACGTCCAGTCTCAAACACTTCCAGGGACAGTGACTCCACAGTCTCCCTGGGCCGTCTGTTCCAATGCCTAACCACCCCTTCTGTGAAGAAATTCCTCCTAATGTCTCCCTGAGTTCCCTGCCTCCTTTTGCCCCTGCTGGGCTGGTGCTCCCCCCCCGATGAGCCTGTTCCCCGCACTGCTCGTGTTGCAGTACGAGGTCACCAACTCTGTTGCAGGCTTGGGCACAGGTGCACCCATCATCGAGTCACCCTACGGGGACCCTGTCAACCCGGAGGATGCCCCCGAGTCCATCAGCCGGGCAGTGGCCAGCCTGCCACCCGAGCAGATGTTTGAGCTGATGAAGCAGATGAAGGTGAGTGCGGGAGGGCCGTGCTCCCTGTGTGAGCACAGCTCCTACCGCCACTGCCCGTCCCCTCGCAGCCCCTGTCACGCCTTGTCAGAGCTCTGATCAGTGCCTGTCTTCTCAGCTGTGTGTCCAGAACAGCCCCCAGGAAGCCAGGAACATGCTGCTCCAGAACCCCCAGCTGGCTTACGCACTGCTGCAGGCCCAGGTGGTCATGAGGATCGTGGACCCGGAGATCGCGCTGGTTTGTCCCTTGCTGCTCCTCCGGGCTTGGGAGGATGTTGGTGGTAGCCTTTGTGGAGTGGGAGTGGAAAAGAACTCCTTTCTCCTTCTTCCTCCCCTAGAAAATCCTGCATCGCCAGACCAGTGTTCCTCCTCTGATCCCAGGCAACCAGCAGCCGGTGCCAGGGCCGGGGCCTGGGCCGGGACCGGGGCCTGGGCCGGGGCCCAACGCGCAGCTGAACCCGCAGAACACGCCCTCGTCACAGCCACAGCCCATAGTAAGAGCCTGCACGACACATGAGCTGTGCAGGAGAGATGGGCAGTGCCAGCTCCAGCTCTCCCAGCTGGGGGACGTGCCCGGGTGTCGGGGTGTGCCTGAGATCCGGTGTCTCTCCCGGGCAGGGCGGGATGCACGTCAACGGCGCTCCTCCTCTGATGCAGCCACCCATGCAGGGGGGAGTGCCAGCCCCAGGACAGATGGCAGCCCCTGTGCAGGGCCCAGGCCCTGGCCCCATGGCTCCAGGAGGTGAGTTTGGGCCGAGCTGCCCCCCGTGAGCACACGGGTCCTGCAGACACCCCGCTCTGCCTTCCCCCTAACCGGCGGGCTCGGCCCTGTGAGAGCACACGTAATCCTGTACTGTGCGTTGTGGTTGTGCTGCTGCCAGAGGTGGGCTGCAAAGTTGGATTATCCCTGGGGGGAACCAACACCAAGGGAATAAACCTCCAGATGCTCCCCCGGGAGCTGGGAGCGAGAAGGTATTTGGGGCCAAAGGAACGGGTTAGTCGTCAGGGACGGCTGAGGAGGGGTCTGATCTCTGCCTGTCCCCTCTCAGGTGGGATGCAGCCACAGGTTGGGATGCCGGGTGCGGGGCCGGTCCCCTTGGAGCGCGGACAAGGTAAAACAGACGTGTGTAGTGCTGTGTGTGGTGTGAGCCTCGCTGCAGTGAGCAGTGCTGTGCCCCAGCTGTCTGCAGCCTGGCCGTGCCCGGCCCCAGGGCTGTGCCCGGGTGTGTTCACTGAGGCACAAGGCTGTGGTAGCAGCTCCCTGGCTCCCAGGACTCAGCCCATGCCCCGATTGGCTCCCAGCTCGTTCTGCGCCGTGTTGTGCAGTCGAGCCCTGGAAGCCAGGAGAGCTGCCTGTCCCCGCCGCGCGGGATGTGCCTGTGTTTTCCACCTCTGCGAGCCCGTGTCTGTCCCTGTGCTTGTGCGGGCAGGCAGAGCTTGTTCTTCTCTGGTCCTTGTCCTGCTCCTTTGCTGCCGGGGTGCTGGGAAGCAGCTGGTGCGGCAGCCGCGCCGTGCCCAGCAGAGGGAGCTGGGTCTCTTGTTTTGGCTTGAGGCTTGGCAGGCACTTTCCCCGCAGAGTGGCGGCTCGGCTTTCCCTCCGCAGGCACGGTCTGTACGGCCCAGCCCTGGGGCCCGGTTCCTTGCGGTTCACATGGTGCCATACGTAGGTTAGCACGACCCAGGCGTTCCTGTTCTCCCGGGAACGACACATGCAGACACCTGTCACCTCTGTTGCCTTGACTTGTGTCCTAGGCCTCGTTTCAGCAACGTGGCAAACCTAGTCTGAGATCCTTTGGCCTTAGGGGCAGCTGACCCTCATTTTCTTTGGGGTGGGCACTGTCTTCCTGAAAGAAACCTGATAGTTCTTGGCACCCAAAAGGTTTTGCAGAGCAGAAGCTGGGTGTGTGTTATGGGGCCAGCGTGGCCCCACGGAATGCCGCGTCTCTCGGCAGGATGTCTTCTCTCCCTGCCTCTCTCCCGGAGCGAGGGAAGGGCTGTGCCACGCTGGCTGTCCTGCGTGCGGTGACAGAGGTGGTGTTAATGGAAGAGGTTGATAAAGCCAGACTTGCAACATCTTTTCAGTAGGTTTTCCTGGGGACCTCAGGGAGCTGATCCTGCAGGCAGCACTGTCCCCAAAGCCGGTGCATGCGTGCATACACTATTTACGTGTCTGCTCTTTCCCTCTTTTCCTGCTGCTTGCCCAGGGAACCTGCAGCTCTCGCCCGTGGGACCTGCCAGGCCTGCGTCTATCGAACGCGTTCAAGGTATCCCGGCACCCGCCAGCTCCCTCTTCCCATGGAGCTCGTTGTGCAGCGTGCAGAGAGCAGCTTTCACCCCGCAGTTCTCAGGGCCAGGGACTGGCATGTCACTCCTTGTAGCCTGACGGCAGTAAGAGGAGGTGGAGAAGGCAGGATTTCCTCTAGGGCTACAGGAGAGAACAGGCTAGAACCATGCACGGAGCCTCCAGTGGAAAAGGAGAGCCTGTTTGGAAAGGGCTTTTGCCTAAGATCCAGCCCCCTTTGACACTGCACTTCCAGGAGCCTTCCAGGTCTTGCTTTGCCCCACGTCAGCAGGGTGTTGATGCCCACGCTCGTAGGGATTGCTGTGGGGGCACCCATGCTTGGCCCTTGATGCCATGAGGAACGTGAGATAAAACCAGGGAGGAAAAAGAGAGGAATAAAATTGGCAGCCAGGGAAGGGGCTTTGGTGTGCTCCAGCCTTGGGTGCGGGGCTGCGTCCCCGGCAGAGAGCACAGCTCAGGGGAGCAGCGTGGCTGCCCCACACCCGGCCCGACAGCGCCGGGGACAGTCTTGGCACGGCACTGGTCATGCAGATCCTCACGAGTTCTTGTGTGTCTCCCTGGCAGTGCCCATGCCAGACCCGAGGGCCCCTATGCAGCGTGGACCTCTACCTGCTAGTGGCCCGCCGCCCCGAGGCCTTTTGGGAGATGCCCCGAATGACCCTCGCGGAGGGACCCTGCTCTCAGTCACTGGAGAAGTGGAGCCCAGGTGAGGGGAGAGGGAAGGAGAGGAGCCCTTGGCACTGTCCCCTGCCCAAGGGTAGCCTCTCTCTGAGGACAGGGATGGCACCAGCCTTCCGGGAGTCACTGCTGCCTGGTCGGAGGCCTGTGTGCTGCCAACCGTGGGGGCCGGCCCGTTTCCCCGGGGAAGGGATATCCCCGGGGGGATGGCAGCTGCCCTGTGGCATGGGGCCACCAGCACCCATCCCTGTGCCAGCCTCACCCTCCTCCCCTGCGGCCGGCTTCGGGGCCAGTCCCAGCGCTCTGCCCAGACCGTGCCAAGCCAGTGTCTGATTCACACTCTCTCGCTTTTTCTCCTCCTCCTGCTTTGCTCTCCTCGTCTCTCTGCATCAGAGGTTACCTTGGGCCGCCCCACCAGGGAGCCCCTATGCACCATATGCCTGGTCATGACAGCCGTGGCCCCCCCCATGAGATGAGGGGGGGACCCATGGGAGAACCCCGACCACTGATGGGAGAGCCGCGGGGGCCCTTGATGGATGCTCGAGGTGAGAGAGGGGGCATGAAATACTGGGTGGCTTGGATTGTGCAGGCAAGAAGTCAGAGTGGAGCCGGCTGCCCTAACCCAAGGCATAGGAAGGGGGTTTGGGCAGTGAAATGACTGACTCCAGGCGAGGAGGGACAGTCCCAGGGTGCAAGGGACTTTCTCCGGGCATGTCCCCTCTGCCCCCAGCCCTGCACCTTCTGGGTGCTTGCTAGCCCCCAGACAAAAGCGGCAGCGGGCTCACTCCCACGCTCCCTGCAGCACTGCTTCCTTCAGGAGCTTACCTTGTGTTTCCTCCGCAGTCGGAAGAGATCCCCGGGGGCTGGAGCCACGAGGACTGGAGCCGCGCGGGCTGGAGCCCCGGGTGATGGAGGCGCGAGCACTGGAGGCGCGAGGCCTGGAGCCGCGGGTCCTGGAGCCGCGAGTGCTGGAAGCCAGGGCCATGGAGGCCAGGGTCCTGGAGCCCCGGGGCCTGGAGCCTCGCGGGCCTGGTCCCAACCCGCGTGGCCCAATGCCTGGTGGGATACAGGGTCCTGGGCCACTTAACATGGGAGCCAGTGGCCCGCAGGGGCCCCGCCAGGTACACACGGCTCCGCTCAGCCGGTCGGGCACCGACGGCATCCTGTAGGCTGGGGCTGGGTGGGGGGTGTCCCACAGAGCAGCAGCTCTGGGAAGCACCGGGCTTTGGTCACTGCTCTGAGGGGTCGGGGCATCTGTCCCATTTCCCCAGGCACTGCCCATCAGCTGGGGACAGGACAAGGCTCAGGCCTCTCTCTACCTCTTCTGAGGCGCAGGAAGGAGCACAGGAGTTGGAGGGAGAGGAGAACACATAAAATGCACTCTCTCTTGGTGTTCAGGCATCTTCAAGCTGTCAGTGAGGGCAGCCATCTGATACCTGCTTTACCTTCCTGGATTTGTAAGGCTAAGTCCAGAGACCACTCAGTCCTTACTCCCTCTTTTACTCCCATAGGTTCCTAACATGGCTGGGGCAGGCATGCAGGGAGGAGGCATTCCTGGGGCAGGAGTCCAAGGAGCTGGTCAGCCTGGAGGCTTTAGCCCTGGACAGAGCCAGGTCACCCCACAGGATCACGAGAAGGTGAGAGAACCAAAGGGAAAGGGTGAGACAGCAGGAGCAGCACTTCCTGTGTGCCTTTCTGTGGCGGGGTCAGCCCCTCCCTGGCTCTGGTATGCTGTGGCTGCTCTGGCAGGGCCCATCTCTGACCCCTCTTTCCCCACAGGCAGCACTGATCATGCAGGTCCTTCAGCTGACAGCAGACCAGATCGCCATGCTGCCCCCAGAACAGCGGCAGAGCATCCTCATTCTGAAGGAGCAAATCCAGAAGTCCACGGGGGCACCCTGACAGGTGACATCCTTAAACCCAGTCTCACCCTGTGCCTGTTCCCCTCTGGTAAATCAGGATGAGAGTCTGCCCTGCTTCCCTCTGTGCCGGGCTGACCCTCCTCCCCTTCTTTCTGGCAGGCACATGATGGAGATGCCATGTGCCTGGGTAGAGGTGATGCTCCATGGCAGCTGCTTCCCATTGCCACCTGAGCTGATGGTGCATTTTGGGAGAGGTTGTGTCATGCTCAAGAGGTTTTCCCCTCCAGTTCATCCTTTTTTTTTTCTGTGTATATTTTATGATGTTTGAAATAAAGTGGGAGGAGGGTTTGAGTAAATCCATGTCCCTGGCTGCCTTGTTTGGTCTCTCACGGAGGCCAGAGCGGGACTGTTGGGTTCTGGGAGCAGTGTGGCCTGGCTCCACTCTTGTCCAAACCACTTGCCATCCTCCCTCCTCCCCACACCAGGGCAAGAACTAGCAATGGAATTTCTTGTGCCGTGCTGTTTACAGGGCTGTAGGGGAAGGGCAGGACAGAGAGCTTGGCTTTCTGTCCCTGCTGGCGGGGCAGGAGGGGCTCCGTATCCGATTGCAGGATCACTTACTGCACCTGCCTGCCAGGGGAGCGGGGTTTCCCTCTTTGCATACGCCAGAGCAGAACCTGGTGGGAGCTGAGCTGTGTGCTGGGTGCAGGCTGGCTCTGGGGCGTGCCAGGGTGGCAGCGAGCCCCTGCAGAGGGGTGTCTGAGCCTGCACCCCAGAGGCTTTGCCGTCGACCAGCTCTTCTATTGCAGCCCTGCAAGGGGGCAGAGCATGGGCTCCTTCCTACCTGCACAGCTGAGTCACTACGGAGGCTTTCATTACAAAGAAAAGAAAGTTTAATTTACTCTTATACAAAGGACTGTTTAAACCTCGAGGGGCACGTTTGGCCCCCGACGCCTGCGTGGATGCCCCTGTCCCATCCCCTGGTTCTGCCCAACCCGCTGGGCTCCCACTGCTTCCCGCTGCTCCAGCAGCATCATCACAGCACGTGTCTCTGGTTTCTCAGTGAGGGGGCTGTGTGGAGCCACAGGCCCACTTGCTCCATGAGGACACCTTGTACCCCAGGACAGGCAGGCAGCAGCCTTTGAACCTGGAGTTTCTCATGGAGAAGGAAGTACTGTGCCTTGCCTGGCTTCAGTGCGCGCACAGGTGCTTATCCCTGGCCTTGCTTTGGAAAAGGGCTGAGGCAATACAGGGCTCCTGCCCGCTGGGGCGCCAGCCTCGCTGCCACTTAAAAGTTTTCCTTGTTGAAGTAGAATTTGACCTTCCTTGGGTCCAGGCTGGAGTGTTGGTGACAAGACTTCTGCAGGCTCTTTGCCAGGGCCTCCGGCCCACAGAGGAACACACCGACCACTGACCTGCAACAGCACGAGGATGTCAGTGCCAGGCGGGCAACTCAGGGAGAAGTGATTTAAAAGCTTTTGGGGCTCCCTGCAGGGGATAGCACACCTCTCCCAGAGCCAGCCCAGTGCTGAGTGCCAGGGTGGAGGGGGTGCCTCCAGCTCCAACATCCCAAGTTCCCTGCTCAGCTCTCACCTGGGGTGGGCTGCAGCCACCACTGCAAACTCCATGTTCCACATGGGCCGCCCAAAGATGGTTTTGTGCCTGAGGCCCGTCACCGTGTCCGTAGCGGTGTCGAAGTGGAGCGCCACGTTGTTGGCCTGGGCAGGCAGGGATGGTGAGAACCCCAGGCACCACCCATGAGCCCCGCTCCGGTCCCTCACCATCATCCATTGTTGATCCCACCAAACACCGTGCCTGGACTTTGTGCCTGAAAGCCACTCTCCTGCTCGCCCTGCCCTTCCTGCCCAGCTTGGCCACCCTGTGTCCCCTCTTGCAGCCATGCCAGCCCGTGGTCGACTCACAATGCTGGTGTCCCAGCCGGTGAGGAAGAGGCGGTAGGTGAGAAAGTCTGCCTTGCCCGACTCAGCCATCTTCTGCTCCAGGGAGGCAAGCAGGTCGTTGAACCAGGCGAAGGCTCCCGTGTCCCGGCAGAGCCAGTAAAAGTAGATCTGGGATGCAGGGGGAGAGGGATTGCTCAAGGTGGAGCAGAGCTGGAGGGAGAAACCCACAGCTGGTCCCATGGGATGCTCCGTACCTTCTTGGTCTTGAGGGTCTGGTCAGCCTGCTGGAACTTGTACCAGATGGACTTGAGGATGGAGGCGAAGGGGGTGACGCCGATGCCCGCTCCCACCAGCATGGCCACCTCGTACTGGAACACGTCTTCGCTGGCCGTGCCAAAGGGACCATCCACCTCGATCCTGGCCAAAGCAGGGCCGCGGTGAGAGGTACGGCCTCCCCAAATCCCTGGCATGACCTGTTGGGCACTCCCCAGCCCACCTGGGTATTTCCAGCTGGAAGGTGTCGATGAGACGCTCTGTCCAGTCACCAGCCGCCCGGATGTGGATGGAGAAGAAGTCCTCCTCGGGCGCAGAGGTGAGGGTGAAGGGGTGCCACTCCAGCGGGGAGATGGCGGGGCAGTTGACGAAGATGTACTGCCCCACCTCCATGCAGAAGCCCTTCTTCTGCATCTGCAGCTCCAGCACGCGGGCAGGGTGCATGACCACCTGGGGGCACGGGCAGGGCTCAGCGCCCAGCCTGGCTCCTGTCCCTAGGAGGGGCCCCTGCCCGCCTCCCCATGGCCACCACGGCCAGGAGCTGTGGAACTGGTGACTCCAAGGGTAGGAGCTGGGATAGGAACAGGCTCCTGCACCACGCACCTTGGTGACAACCACCTTCTGCTGCGCACGCCAGACCCGCAGGATCCGCTCAAAGACATAGAGGAGGATGGGGGCGAGAACCCACTTCCAGGACTGGGAAGATGGAGGAGAGCAAAGGATTGGGAAGAGCCAGGGCCGGAGCATCCCAAGGGCAAGGGAAGAGCTTCTCCCCCGCAGCCATCCCAGCACTGCCCCACCTCGGCAGGGATGCTCCCGAACTCGGGGTCTTTGCAGCAGCCGTGGGTGCAGTTCTGGTCCCGCTGTGTGAGGTACTTGGCGCAGTGGTGGGGGGGCACCTCTGCCATGCTCTGCTCCGTCTGCCCACGCACCAGCCCCCTGCAGGGAGGCGAGGGATGAGCCCAGGGGCCAGCTTCTGCCCCCAGCCAGGGCTGAGCCACACTGCGTGAGGCCAGCTGGGCTAGCCCGCCCTGGGAGTGGCAGTCCACAGCCCCACTGGACTCTCCCCTCAGCTGCCCCACCAGAGGTCTGTGTCCGCTGCCCTGGGCAGTGGAGAGGAGCCTTACGCGATGCCGTGGATGACGAGGCCAGCGAAGTAGACGAGGAAGAGGTGGTGTGTGTACCAGAAGAGCTCAAAGTAGTTCCTGCGGATGAACTCGGTGGAGGACGTGACCATGAGGATGAGCGCCAGCGTGATGATCACCCCCGTCAGCCCCGGGATGGTTGTGAAAGCCACGTACTCGACGGTCTGCAGGGGCAGCAGGGTGGGTTAGGGGAGCAGGGGACAGGCGGTGGTGGGTTGCTGGATGCCGAGGCCGCGCTCACCGTCCGGTTGGAGTGGATGGGGTTCAGCCACTTGTTGCTGCCCTGCAGGTGCATCTTGGAGAGGACAGCGGGGAGGCTGCCGTCGGTGGCTTGTTGGCTCTGGTTGTAGCGCTCCAGGTTGAAGAGGTGGGCGATGGTGTGCACAGCTGGACAGGGGACAGGCAGTCACCCACTGGGCAGCTCCCAGTCCCCACTGTTGCCCCGCCCCAGCGCAGGGGGTACCTGTGAGCAGGGCCAGTGCGTAGGCCACCAGCTTGTGGAAGGTGAGGTTGTGGTCCAGCTGCTTCCGCAACGTCCGCCTGCAGCACTGCAGGGAGAGGCAGCGGCGTCAGGATGGGGACAGGGACGGGGATGGCCACACCGGCTGTGCCGCCGCGGGACACTCACCGAGCAGGTCCCACGGAGGAAGGAGAGCAGGTTGCGGCAGACGGGCAGCAGGATCAGCATGCTGTTGAAGTTGAGGCACTTGGCTGATGCTCGAGCCCACGCCAAGGCGGACTGGGGAGAAGAGAGGGGTGAGCACCACTATCCCGTCGTGCTGTGCCAGGACTGGCTCAGGATGGGGCCAATCAATGCTGAGCTGGGGCTGAGTGATGCTGGGCTGGGAACTGGGATGGAGCGATGCTGGGCTGGCATGGGAATGGGAGGGGTGATGCCAGGAGAGGACTGGAAGGGGGTGATACTAGGCGGGGCTGGGATGCTGTTGGGCTGGGACCAGCCAGGGATCAGACAGGGACCAGCATGGTGCAATGCCAGCCCGGGGAGTGGGACGGAATGATGGTGGGCTGGAAGAGGACAGAACATGAAAAGGGCATGGGATGTTGCAGCCCCCACCCCACTGCAGCAGGGCCCCGAGGGGCTCATGTGCCTGGGCAGGCAGGGTGCCGTGGGGGAGCACCTTACCCCAAGGATGGCCCTGGTGTAGAAATACCGCTCGTCCCGGTCAAAGAACAGAAAGTAGTAGGTGAAGAGGAAGATGTTGATGCCCAGCCAGGCTGCCTGCGGGGGAAAGTCACAGCCTCATGAGGGACCCTGTCCCGGGAGCCCCTCACGCTCCAGCACTCAGGGGTGGGTGCAGCCAGAGGGTGTCGGGACAGTGCATCCCCTCCTGTTTCCTTATGAGCTGCCCTGTCACACACACAGCTGGGACACGGGGCCAAATGTGGGGAGAGGTGTGGAAGTGTTGCAAAATTACTGTCTTCTCACACACAGCCCTGTGCATCACCCGTGCATGAGGAAGGAGGAAAGGCAGGAGCAGGAAACGCCCGTGTAACGGGAGGGAGGGCAGATCCGGAGGGTGGTCGGGGCTGTGTGGGGAAATTCTGGGAGAAGGAAGTTTCACAGGGAGCTGGCTCACCTGGCCCCACCGTGCTGCTGTCCCCTGCCTAACCCCACTGCACCCCTCACTGACGCCTCTCACAGCCACTGAATTTTTGCAGAGGTCCAAAAAAAAAAATCACCTTGCTGTGTATTTGGTTTTTGGCTGTTTTCTTTTCCTTTTTTAAGTAACTTCAAAAATTAAAATAGCCCAACTGCCTGTAAACCCCCATGTTCCCGTGCATTCACAGCTCCTCACACAGTGCTGAGCAGCTGATGGGTGCTGGCCAGGCAAGCTCTGTTACACCAGAGATGCTGCAGCACGGCACTGGCAGATGGTCCCTATGGTGCCAGCTCCTCACCCTGCCACGAGTTCTCACAGGATCCTCCTCCTCTCACCAGGGGAGCAGAGGCGTGTGGGAGGCTCCCAGCCAAAGCGGCTGGGCAGAGCAGCAGCATTTTTAAGTTTTCCAGGACCCCCTTTCCCGTGAGCTGTGTTTTCCCTAAGAACTCAGTTTTCCAGAGCCCATCCGTTCCCCGGCTGCCGGGGTAGGCGGGTTGGCTGGGCAGAGGGGACGCTTGTCTGTCCCCACAGCCTAGCCCAGGGCAGCCCATCAGCGCCCATCTCCCCCATAAGCCCCCCAGGCTCGTAGCCCCCAGAGTCCCCCCGCACTGCCCTACCCCAGTGAGCCCCCCAGCCCCACACACTCACGAGGACGGCGGCCGAGAACCAGTGGTTGACCAGCCAGTTGCCCATGGTGCGATGTCCCCGCCTGCCCGCGCCCGCCCGCGCCTGCCGACGTTTTATGGAGGCAGCAGGCGGTGCGACAGTCCCGGCCGCGGGAACGGCACCGCGGGGACTTTCCCCTGAGAAGCCTTTAAGGAAATGCTGGTGGTTTCAAAGGCCGCCTTCCAGGAAGGCAGGGCTGACCCCACCGGCCAACACCGAAACCAGCCCCCTGTGCTGGCCAGGAATGGCCCCTCGCCGAGAGGTCCCCTGTGCCCCATGGCTGGGTGACACAGGGTGTCTGGCTGCTCCTCTGGGAGTTTTGCAACCTTTGAGGACAAAAATGGGCTTTTTTGGTAAGGTTGGAATTTCCCGGGAAGAAGCTGCGCAGGATCCGTCCTGTGCCTGGCTCAACAGCTCTGTTTTCCCTGGCCTCCCTCACCAGCCTCCGCTGCCCCTTTTGCAGGGAAACCACCAAAGGAAGAGAAGCATCCTGGGGTCACAGCACTGCGCCGGTGCCAGGAGCCAGCCCGGGCATCCAGGACAGGGCAGGTGATTGAAGACCGAGCACCAGTGGTGCTGCACCTCCATGGGCACCCCAGGGGAGATGAGCATCCTCAGTCCAGCACCCAAACCGAGCTGACCCCAAAAATGGGTGCTGTGAGGGGCATGTCACACTCCTGGTTTGGAGCCAGGATGCCTGGGTGCCATCAGCATCCCCAGTGCTGTGCCGGCCACCCTTCGCCTCCTGCCTGCCCTCCACTGCAGGGCCCTGAGCTCTGGGGTGTCCAGTGCTCCAGCTGGGAACAGCAGCCAGTTCTGGGGCCCTGAGCCTGGAGGAACAGGTCAGACAGGATTGCTCCTTGCTGGCATGCTGCTCTCTCCTGGCCTGCAGCCACGGCCACGCTGACGGAAGCGCAGGGTGAGGCCAGCCCCCATCCCGCCGTGCTCCTGAATCTTATCGGCTCCATCGAGGGGCTGCCCCCATCCCCACTTCCCGCTGGCACAGCCCCATTTCGGTGCCTGCGAGCGGGAGGGTTACGCGGACAGCAGGTGAATGCGCCCAGCCAGCCCCGGCGGGACCGCGCCCACCCTCCGGTGAGTCACTGCCAGCACCCAAACGCGCAGCCACAGCAACGTTTCTTTACTGCTTAGAACAGTCCCAGTGGCACCCGCGGCCCCAGGTCACCGTACCCCACAGCAGCAGGTGAGGGGTGTCGGGGCAGCCCAGGGGCTGCGCACCACGTGGCAGCCAGCCTGCAGCGGCAGGTGGTTTGGGCACCCCGTAAGTCCTAGAATTGTAGAAGAGTTTGGGTTGGAAAGGACCTCTAAAGGCCATCTAGTCCAACTGCAGAGATGGGCAGGGACATCTTCAGCTAGGCCAGGTTGCTCAGAGCCCCATCCAACCTGGCCTTGAATGTCTTCAAGGAGGGGACATCCACCATCTCTCCGGGCAACCTGTGCCGGTGCCTCACCACCGTCATTGTAAAAAACTTCTTCCTTGTGTCTAATCCAAATCAACCCTCCTTCATGTGCATGAGTGGTCCTGGGCAGCCAAGCACGCTCCTGTCCCCCTGCCACCGTGGGGATGCACTGGGACCTGCTGCTACTGCAGGACCAGGCAGCGCTTGGCCTGTGCCACAAGCACCCTCTGGCTGCTGGCGCAGCCCAGTGCTGCCCATCCCCATGTCCAGAGCTGGCTGGAGGAGCCAGGTGCTCAGACAATGCTGTGCCTCACTCCGGGCTCGAAGGGTGCCTCGAGGCACAGAGGGGTCCCTGGCGATTGCCGGCGGCAGCACACACAGTGCAGAAAGTCAGCGACGTTGTGCCGGAAGAGCTGGCGGCAGGGGTGCAGGTACTGGTAGAAGAGGAGCATGAAGTAGATGCCCAGGCAGTAGCCGAGGAGCAGCTGCAGCACCAGCAGGGGGGTGCAGACGCTCTCATAGACATCAGTCTTGAAGAAGTACCAGAGGATGACGAGGGCCGTGTTCTCCGCCAGCCGGGCCACGTAGTACACGGCCAGGCGGCCCCAGTTCTGCGACTTGTCGATGAGGTCCCGGTCAGCCAGCTTGAGCTGCACGGCCGACCAGCAGAACATGTTGATGCTGGAGTAGAGGAGGGTGAAGGCACAGAGCACCACCACCGTGCCCAGGCGGCTGAAGTTCTTCTCGATGTTGTCAGGCAGGCGGTTGCCGCTGCGCCAGAACTGCACCCAGGGCAAGAAGAAGACCACCAGGAGGTTGGCCAGGGCGATGGGGATGATCCAGTGCTTGAAGACGGTGCTGAAGAGCACGAGGACGGCGATGCGGGTGGAGATCTCCAGGCTGCGCCACAGCACAATGCAGAGGAAGGCCAGCGGCCGCAGCTGCACCTTGTAGTCATCGTACTTGACCTGGATGGCCAGGATGTTGCAGACGAGCGCTCCGTAGGTGACTGACACCAGGCAGATGGCCATGAGGACGGCTGCAGGGGGAGAGAGCAGGGGAGTCAGGCAGTGTTGGAGACCGGGCTGTGTCCAGTCTCTCCACTGCCTGGGGTGCAAAGTGTGGGGTGACGACCCCAGGTGGGAAACATGGGGTGCCAGTCCTGGGGGAGAAGCACAGGGTGCCAAACACCGGGGGCTCACAGCAGAAGGAATGGCTCATGGCTGGTGGTGACAGTCCCCACGATGAGGTGGCTGTGGGGGGAGTTGCCGGCAGCAGGAGGCTCGGCTCCCAAAGGTTCTCCCTACACCAATAAAACACAAGCCTTGGTCGAACCGGAGCCGTTTCTGCGGTTGGACCATGCCCCAACCCCCCTGCCCTGTGCAAGAAATGCTGCTCAAGGGCACAGTCTGTGCTGCGAGGGCCCCTCTGCCTTCATCCCAGCCAAGAGCCACACCACTGTAGCCCCAGAAGCACCCCCAGAGCCAGCCTCATCTGAGGGCTGCAAAGCTGAGGTTATTTGTAGGGAATGCTGGCAGCTGCTTGCATTCAGCACAGCCAGGAATACCATGGAGAAAAATAGAAGAGTGCAGCTGGTCCCATCCATGCTGGCTGCCAGCTGCAGGGCTGAGCTGACACTCCAGCTGTGAGGGAATCACCCAAAACACATCATTTGGTATTTGCTTCCTGCATCTACTGCTAGAGGAGCACTGGCACTCATTCTTCCTGTGTGTCTGCAACTCCCCAGAATGCCTTTGCAGGGGGCTGTGACCAGTTAGGGGGTTTCTATGGGGCATCTCCTGTGCTTCCCTTTCCATGCACTTGCAGTGGGCACAGATGAAAAGGTCTGGGCTCCCAGCACTGCTGTGAGAGCGAGTGGGTAAGGGCAGCTCCTTCACCCAGCACTGTAACTGGAATGGTGCAGGAGCACGCCTGCGTGCCCAGCTCGGTACCATGCCAAAATGGGAGTTAAAAGTTTGCTCTGGCATATCCACCCCCAAGCACATAAACATCCTGGGAGCCTGGGAGTGGGAGTGCTGGGCTGGGAGCTCTGGCTGTTGGAAAATGTGCAGAAATAGATCCAATTGAGGGACTTTTGGGAAGCCAAAGCCTGTAGCTAGATGGAAAAAAATGAATGGAGACTGAAGCAGGCTAGGGCAGGGACCTGACCCTCGTATGAGACACAGCACTGGGTGGATGGCGTGGTTGTGGAGGGCAGATATCCACAAGCACGGGGTTGGGAGCAGAGCCTGGCACCTCAGTCACGGCCTGCTCTTCCCACTTTGCATCACTGCAAGCAGGAAAGCAGAGAGCTGACGAGTGCCCAACTTCCGTGGGTTGTGCTCCACATTTAGGGGAGTCCAGTGGAAGCTGCGTCCCCAGGAATGACTTTTTGGATCGCCCGGATGTCACATCGGCACAAGCAGCTAAGAAGCTGCCACCGTGCCCTGGGGGGGTTCCTGGGGAGCCCACGTGCCAGGCGCCCTTACCTCGGGCGACAGGGACGTACTTCTCCAAGACGCAGATGTAGAGCTGCAGGGTGAGCTGCGGGGTGGAGCCCAGGAAGGCCTGGATGACGGCCATGCGCTTGAAGGCGTTGCGGTGCGTGGCCAGCCGGCGCTCCGAGTGGCCCACCTCCTGCTCCATCTCCACCTCGTAGCCTTTCCGCAGCCGCCGCTTGCGGGTGATGGTGACGTAGGGCTCCTCCTCCCTCCCTGACCAGCAGTACACCAGCAGGGCCTCCATGCACCTGTGGGGACACAGGAGCTGTCACCCCGCCAGCCTGCCCGCTGCCCCCCACTCCCAGCGCCTCCAGCCGCCCCTCGCCTCGAGCTGGCCGGGCCCTGCTCCCGCTGAGCGCAGCCCAGCTGATTTGGGCAACTGTCCAGCAGTGCTGTGGGCAGTCTCTGGCTGGCCACACCAGGACCATGGGGATGCCCAGTGGCTGCTCCTCTGCACCAGCACTCAGGAGGAATCATGTGGGGCAGAGGGGCAACAACTGCTCCAGTGAGGGGTGAAACAGCTGCTGGAAGAGGTGCAGCATCCAGGGTACAAAGCAGTGGCTCTGCTGGGAGCTACAGCTACCGGAAGGTGTTAATCACCCCCGGGTTCTGTTTTCCCAACTGACAAAAACCTCTTCCTTTAAGCAGAGGCAGAAGAAACTGTGATATCGTCTTTGATCTCTCATCTTGAGCAGAAGGCTTCCACGCTTCCTCCTCGGTGGGGACAGCAGGAAGGGGCGCACAGGGTGAAGCCATGTGTGGCGTGGGCAGATAAGGCAGCGCTTCCGCAGCCCCTGCTCTGCGGGGCCCTCACGTGTGGGCAGCGGTGTGACTTTCTGCCATGCCGTTCCCCGCTGCAAGGACAGCGGGACCCCCAGCCCCTCCACACAGCCATGGGGTGGGTGAGCATGGCCAGAGGTGACCAGCTTGGCTCCTGCCTGGGAACCAGCTGGCTCTGGGACTAACAGGATATCATTATTTATGAGTGCTTATCAGGACAGCACAAATTGCTGTGTATCAAACCCAAAAGGAGTGAGGGTTTAGGATAAATTCTCTTGACAGATCAGGCCAGCACTCACAGCTCATTGCAAACTCTAACAGGAAAATAGTTTCATCCCAAAGGTCTGGCTTGAAAGGTAGTCCCAGCTGGCTCCCAGTGCCCTGCCAGACCTTCTCAGCAGGCTGGGCTCCATCTCCAGCCCAAGCAGCCGGCTGAAGCAGCCTTCCCCAGGCAGCCCTGGCTGGCTCTTACAAGCAGCTGGGCAGCACCGTACCCGTCTCAGACAGCCCTGGTTCGTGTGGTGAGAGTCACAACACTGCTGTGGGCCAGCACAGGCTGGCGGCACCGAGGCAAGGTCCCCCAGGTGGCTCTGAAGATGAGACATGCTGACTGGTGACGGGGACACATCTGGCACCCTGCTTGTTTCCGGTGACAGAGGAAGTGCAGAGCAGGCCACAGTGGTTTTGGAGCTCTGTGGGTACAGCGAGCCCCAGAGCGTGGCTGCTGGCCTGCCCTTGGGGAAGGAGCCCCATGGAGATGGTTCTCACGGAGCAGGCTGCCCAGGGTGATGGCAGCCCGGGAGGCACCGCAGCATTCCAGAGGAATGAGGGATCAGCTCGTGCAACATCCATCCACCCCCTCACTGTCCTCTTCCCAGCACAGTCCAGTGGCCCCTCAGTTCCCATGCGAGCCCCACTCCTGCACCTAGCTCTTCTCCTCCATGTCCCATAAGCCCCACTGAGTCCCACTCCTGGCCTAGGCAGGACACCCCAAGAATCCCACTATGTGCCCGAGAACGTTGTCCAAATGTTTCTTGAACTCAGAGAGGCCAGGTGCTGTGACCACGTCCCTGGGGAGCCTGTTTCAGAGCTCCTCCACCCTCTCTCTGGGTGTAAAACCTTTTCCTGATATCTAATCTAAATCTCCCCTGACTCAGGTTCATACCACACCGCACCGGGGATTCCCGTCTGTGCTCGCAGCACAAGCCCGGTGATGGCAAAACCAAGAGGCTGAGTGAATCGCTGGCTGCCTCCCGGACCTCGGGCAGAGCTCTCCCAGCAGCTGGGATACAGGAGGCTGGCAGAGCCGCGTCCTGCCCGGAGCGGGGCCCAGCAGCAGGAGCACCCGCAGCACCGGCGGCGAGCAAGGGGCCCCCGGGGGCAGCAGTGCCGGGGAGGAGGGCCGGGGAGCGGGCGGGAGCAGCTCCGGGCAGATGGCGGCTGGCAGACGGTCCCGGGGTGCCCGTCCGGCCCGGCAGCGCTCCCTGCTCTCCCCCGGTGCCCGCGGCCCCGCCGGGGTCCCAGCGTTGGCTCCGGGGGTGCCCGCGCTCCCCGCCGCGCTCACCTGATGACGGGCCCGAGCTGCAGCAGGTGCATGAGCAGGACGAGCGGGCGGTCGCGGCTCAGGTCGCGGTGCACGAAGATGAGGGTGAGCTGCACCAGGACGGAGGGGCAGAGCACGAAGAAGACGGTGAGCGCCAGCCAGAAGCGGTCGTCGGAGTGGCCGTAGGAGAGGCAGAGCACGGCGGCCGCCGCCCCCTCCCCGCAGAACAGCGCCGTCGAGAAGACGATGCCGAGCGGCAGCTTGGCCCGCGACGGGGCGGCGGCGGGCGGGCAGTCCCCGCTCGGAGCGTCCATGGCGGCCCCGGCCCGGCCCGGCCCGGGCGCTCAGCCCCGCCGCGGCGCCATCCCGGGCTGCAGCG
>VZTE01003398.1:28949-39753 GCA_013397775.1 Eulacestoma nigropectus
CCCGTCCGCCCGCAGGTGGGTGCGGGGCTCCGTGGGCGCGTGTCCCCGTCCCCATCCTCGCCCCGCAGCGCTCGTCCTCATCCCCGCTGGGCTCTCTCCCCCAGGGACCGGCCGCCCCCCGGGGAAGATGCTCGAGAGGGCGCGGGGAAGAACGGGGAGCACCGGGCAGTGCGCCCCGCCTGCCGCCTCCTGCCCCTGGTGAGTGAGTGAGACCCCCGGGATGGAATGGGCTGGAAGAGGGGCTCTGCCACCCTCTCCTCACCCTCCTTTCCCCGCCCAGGAGGAGAGCACTAAGGGCCCCAGGAGGAGGAAGAGGAAGGTGAAGAAGGGCCCGGGGCAGCCAAGTCCAGCCGAAGAGCCGGAGGGACCGGGAGTAGGGGGTGACAGCCGTGCAGGGGCTGCCGGGGGGCTGCTGCTCCCCAACAGGGTCGGGCAGGAGGAGCCCGTACCCACCGGGATGGCCACTCCCTATCCAGGTGAGAGGGGACTGTGGGGGGCTGCCAGCTCTGCTGGCACCAGCACGTCAGGACCCCCAGAGCCACCTTACAGGGAGGCTGCCAGGCCTGGCAATGTGGCTAAATGCTGGACCACTGGTCCCTGCCACCTCCATCAGCTTTGCTTGCAGGCCAGCTGAGTGCAGAGCCAGGTCACAGGAGTCCGAAGGGGAAGAGGAGAAACATCTGAGCATCTCCACAGGGGATGATGCACGGAAGTGATGGAGGACTGCAAAGCTGTCACCAGCAGTCCTCTCAGCTGGCTTGGTGACAAAGGCATCCTTGCTCAGGTGTGGTGCCTGAAATCTGGTATTTCTCCATCCAGCACAGGGCATGAAAAAGAAAAAAAAGAAGAAAATCAAGAATAAAATCAAGTCACAGGAACCTTCTCTGGAGCAGCAGCGTGAGGAGGTCTCAAGCACCTTTGGTTGGTATTTCTCAGGACAGATTTTGCTGAAAGCATCAAGGGTCTGGCCTGCTGGCAGCGGGGTGTGAGCTGTGCAGGGACACTTGGCCATGGGGTGCTTGGTGTGGGGACACAGGTACAGGCAAGTGCTGCTGCAGGGCAAGGGGGGGGCTGTTGTGGAGGCAGATGCTGCTGCCTCTGATGTGAGCTGGGATGCAGGGAGGCTGCATGAGTGCACTGTGCTGGAGCCCGGGGGGTCCCTGCAGCCCTCACCCGGCACAGGTTGCCAGGTGGACCATGGAGCTGGTCCCTGGTCAGTGCCCGACCTCTCTCCTCTTTCCCAGATCTGTACCGCCGGGCGATGCTGGCTCTGAAGATGAGGCAGGAGCAGAGGAAGCAGCCATCGGCCATCGCCCCCTGAGCAGGGGAGGCACAAAGCACGGGATGTGTGCTCCTAGAGGACCCAGACTGCAGTGGCAGTGGGACCCACACTCATGTAGAGCTGCTGGGGTGCTTGGCCAGGGCTGGCAGAGCTGGGAAGTGAGTCCTGGGGCATAAACAGCATCATTGTCCCCTGCATGGCTTGAAAACCAGGGATCCACAGGGGCGAGCCAAAAGTCCCTTTGTAAGATGCCTCTCTGGCAGCCGCGCTGCAAATTCATCTGAAAAGGGAACAGCCGGCCCCTTGCCGCCCCCTGTTAGTATTCTGTGGAAGACTCCGTCTAAACTCAGATTAGTCTGTGGAGGAGAGGAAGATCCGAGCAAACATCCCAGGGGGAAAGCCTGTCTCTTGAACTGCACTATGCCCTGGGAAAGCTGTCTTCGCAGGTCAGGGGCTGACCTGGCCCGTCAACCACTCCCTGGCTACTGCCTGGAACAGTCTCATTTCCTGATGGTGAAGGCGGGAGGGCAGTCCCAGGTGGTCGTGCGGAAGAGCTCCGCCCAACCCTCAGCCACATCTGGCAGGGCTGTCAGGACCCTCTCCACACACTGGAGGAGGGTAATGCCCGTGTTTGTGCATCCTGCAGCCCGTCAGTGAAAATTTAATTTCAATGGCAGCTGGTGGCAGAGGCTGGTGGAGGCTCCTTCCCCAGGATCGTTCCTCCCGATCCTGCCATCCTTCCAGCAGGGACATTGCAGCAAAATCTTCCCGAGTCACTGGCAGCCCGGCACTCTGCTGCCTCAGGTGGTCCCTGATGTGCGCTCAGCTCAGCTCTGAGATGGGACAAGCAGCAGCACATCCGCGTCCCAACACAACCCGCCTGCGACACGCCGCGTCTGTCAGAGCTGTGCTGTCCCGGGGACCGAGCCGTGCCAGGGGCTCGTGATGCCAGGCTCTAGCAGGGTGCCTGGGCCGGGAAACCAGCCCTCAGCCCTGGAAACACTTTATGTGGATCAGGAGCTGGCTGGTTTTCTCGTAACACCTGCAACAAACAGTGTTAAAACTTGAACTTGCGTTAGTCACCTTTGTTTCCGTGATTACTGATTAACAGGCACTGCCTCTGCGGGCCAGGGAAGGCAAATCACTAAAGCCCTTCCCTTGGCAGCACTGAAAAGGGAATATAAGAGAAACTGGCTACTCTGCCTTGCCAGCCTGCCATAAAGATCTGTCTAACTCTGCCGGATTCAACTGCTGGTGACTACAGGGATTATTTGTAAATAAACTGTAAATAACAACAGCAGAAGTTAACACTGCCCTGTAAACACAGCACTTCCAGCAGCCCCTCGTCTCAGTCTGGTGGAGTTCCCTGTGGTGTGGGTGCTGGGGGGTAGAGGGTAAAGTGGGGACCTGTGCTGTGATGGAGCCTCTTCTCCCGGGATGGGTGTCCCTGGGGGTCGTGTCCAGGCTGCCAGCCACGTTCCTTCTGCCGGGGTCACAGATCTCCACAGGATCATGGGCAGAGAAACATTAAAATGTATTATCCCCTCTAACAGCCGCTTCTCACACAGCCGCTGGGTTTGGGAGGAGGCCAAGCACTCCCAAACAGCTGGAACAACAAACCAGCCCATGGCCTGCTCACTGCAGCTCCAGAACACCGTGGGGAGCAGGAGATGATTGGGTTTGGGAGCATCTGGCACGGGCGGCTGCAGCCAGCTCCCTCTGGTGCTCCCTGCAGCTCCCGGCACCGCAGCTCCTTCCCCCAGGCACCAGCAGCACGGAGTGCCCCGTGTGACACCCACAGCCGGAGATGTCCAGCGAGACAAGTCCAGAGGCAGAACTGGCCCGGCTGATGCTGCTGGGAAACTTTCCTTGGAGCCAGCTGTAAGAAACCTGTCAGGGTCACCTAACCCCTTTTCCCAGATACAATGATCTCCAGCCTGTGGTGCAGACAAGCAGTGAAAATGTATTTCAAAATCAACCCCCCTTATGCTGGTGTTTCCATGGGTAGAGCAGCTAATCTCTGCTACAGGAGACAATCCTGGTCTGCACCAAAAAGGGATACAACTTTCATCTTGTTTAGAAGGTGAGCAGCAACAACTTTGTATTAAAAGTGGTGTACCTCAAAACATCTCAGAAACATCTCAGAAATGAGATCTTGAGATCTACGTGACCAAAGATAAATCAAAATACAATAATTAATGGCTAGCCTGTGCCACTGGATAATGGGCTGGGCTGCTCCTGGCACATGTGAGAAGCAGTGGCTGTAGCAGGCGGTGCATGCCTGGGGCAGGGTGGGCAGGGCCCCTTTTCCCATATTTCTCCTCCTTTTATTTACCTTACACCCCAATAGCTGAGTAACCGGCTAGGGCAGGAGCTGTCTGGGGGGCACGGTCCTGGTGGCACTGCCTGCTGCTGGGGGTGAGGTACAGCCCTGCCCAGGCTGGTCCTGGCCTGTCTGATCCGCTGGCGCTGCACCGAGGCCAGGCGTGGAGCCCAGCAGCAGAGCATGTCATGAGCAGACACTCCAAAAACCAGACGGTGCTGAGTGGCACCCTCCCATGAACTCTCTGTTCGTTGGAAGGTGCTGGAGCTTCAAATGTTCTGAGAAGCAGGAAGCAGTACCTCAGCAACTGCTCTGGAGAGACACGTTCTCTATCTCTTGTGCATGGTATCAACAGCATTTTCTACAGGGAGCCACCTGGGTGACACAGCCCTGCTTTGCATTGCAGCACTTGGGCATTGTCTAGCATACCCTTCTTTTCCAGCTTCCAGAGGAGCTGACTCAGGAGGGTCAGGGTAGGCAGAACACAGTGCCTGGTCCCACCAGCATTGTCATGGTGCCTCAGTCTGCGCTGCGGCTGCGTTGTTGTAAACTGGCACCTGAGTTCTGCATTTCTGCAGCTCTTGAGGTTGCTCATTCAGAGACCCACGTCTGCCAGCATGGTCGCCTGCAGCTCTCTCCACAGCCTGTGTCCTTCTGAGCCTGAAGGATGGAGAGAGGGAGAGATGGAGGGAGGGAGTCTGCACTTGGCTGAGCTGTGCAGAAGACGATGACTGTGTGCTGCCAGGAGGAGATGAAGAGATGTTTCAGCAAGTGCCTGTGGGAATACACCTCCCACCTCCTCATACCAGCATTGCTTTGCACAATTGGATTCCTTCCTGATGCCTGTTACCACTATCAAAATTTAAATATGTGGGCTGAAAGCTGAAGGGTGAGACTACTGCTCTTTTGTGAAGAGCACTGCTTGGTCAGTGTTAATAACACTGCCAAGCCCTCCTGTGTACAGGACAGCACCAATCTTTCCAGGCAGCAGGAAGACCTGGAGGACAGCCTGTAAGAGGGGACCATGTGGTGAGGCTGTCAGCCCCTCTAGTTCCACCCATGGCCCTGCTGTGCTTTCTCCCATGCCATTAAATTTTGCTGTCTGCACACTGGCTGGGCTTAGCCAGCAACTACACTTTATGTTCTAACCCCTCCTAGCTCCACTCTACCCCCAGAAGAGGATGGTGATGTTGACTCTGAAATCTCCTCTGAGAGCCCTTGATTTGTCCCATACACCCAGGCAGGGCAGGAGGTTCCCCATGGCAAGCTGTTGTTGAGATGTACAGGCATCTCTCCTGCTGTACATCCACTGCTGTGGTTTATTAACAAAAACTGAACTGTGTGCTTTTCCCATATATACTGGTGCTTCCAGGGGAGTGTGAACCATCCTGGGTTTCACAATCATTTCCAGCATTCTGATGGAGACAACCCTTGGGAATCAACCTTTCTAGCACCTGCAGTGAGGATGCCCCGTGCCCTGAGGGGCAGGACAGGGAAGGTGAGCCTGGTCCTGGGGTGCAAAAACCCCGCAGCAGCCAGGCCTGAGGAAGCAAAATAGCTTGACTCAGAGACAGAGATTTGTGATGTGTGAAAAAGATGGCAGTTCTTTGACCACTCCCTCACTAACCCAAATTTATAGAAGAAGGAGCCAGCAAGTGGTTTTTGAGAGTATCTCAGACACTGGAATTTGAACACTGATTTAGGGCAGTAAAGGGAATTAATTGCAAGTGATCCAGGTTAATGGGTGTTTTGCAAGGCAAATGGAATGGATCACATCCTGTGGGGTGCCTGCAGGTGATTCTCATTCCCCACCAACCTGTCTGTAAATCCCAGCACCTGTTCTGGGGCATATAAACAGCCAGGGGAAGGTGAGGGCTTTTCTGGGGCACAGGGCCTGGGGCTTGGGCTGGTGAGGAGCTTTCATATGAAGCTTTCCTCTCACTGCTTCATGACAAGTGTACAAAATTAATTGAAATGAATCTCTTGCCCCACCACAGTGGTGGCTGTGGGGGAAAGGTGAGCAGCCCCTGCTCCTTGGCTTTGCTGTCCCTTGGGAGGCGCTGCTAAGGTGTGGGGCTCTTTCCCGTGATACCCTGTTGCCTGAAAGCTGGTTACAGTGTGTACATACTTAAATAAACACTTATAAGCAAGGTAAGTGGTTTTTAAACCTTGGAATGGGTGTTAGGGTTGATAAAAGCCTGGGGTGGGTGGTTTTGTGAACTTGAGAAGCTGGTTGCTATGTACATTTTCTCCTGCTTGCAGATTCTACCCTCTGACTAACTTTGGTGGGCTGGGTGCCAGCGTGCTCTTGTGGAAGCTTCCTAGCTGAAAAAGTGAGTGTTGGGAAGTAACTCAACTTTTTTTAGATGAGCACACCAGGCTCCAGGTCACTTTCAAGAGATCGTTCAAAATAACTGCGATGTATGTGATAACAGGCAGCTCCCAACACACTGAATAATGAGCAACCATGCACAGAGTTTCTTTTGGATGTTTTGTTATCTGTTGTAGGCCCTTTGTTGTGCTACACTAAAAATGAGATCTGGAGTGTTTGCAGTCATGTATTCTGGAAAAAAGTTAGAAAAAACAAGGCTGAATTCATTGAGAGTAACTCCCTGAGCTTCTTTTGATTGCCATGAGGGAGGCTATCAAGTCTCTGCTGCAGGTTATTAGGACTCAATCCCAGAGGCAGTCCTAAACCCGGAGCAGATGTTTTGGGCACAGGTGCAAGGCAGGACTTGTGGAACTGGTGCTGAGTGCTGTGCCCAGCTGCTGCTGGTTGGGCCCTGATCCGGGGGGAATGGGATGCACAGGCTCCAGGGGAGGTCTGGAGGCAGGGCTCCATGCACACCTCTGCAGACATTTACTGGCTTCTCTCCCTCACGGGTGTTTTGCAAGAGTGATGCAATCCCTCCTCGGCACTCCCACACACGCTGAGCGCTTGCTGGCCCGTCCCGGGGGAAACCTGTTTTTTCCAGGCAGATGGGCACGAGGGGAGGATGGAATCTGCACCCTGCCCTGCTGAGGGGCAGTGAGCACTGCCCGGAGGTGTCAGCAGCTAAGGGCCATGGGTAGGACTCCGGCAGATAGAGGATTTGGGTGGCTTTGGCTGCTTTCAGAAAGTGAGCGCCTGGTCCTGTGCCTGCTGGTCACCCTGTGCTGGCAGGGTAGATTGAGAGTCTCAGGTGTGCACAGACAAGAATTCTCTCTTGGAATCTGCTGGCAGAAATGCTCTCATTTCTTATAAAACAACCTTTTTCACCAAATCAGTGAAGGATCTGTCCCTTTCAGGAGAAATTAAGGAAAAAAAGGTTTCAGCTTCTCCTTGGCATTCCCCCAGTGATCCTGGCATGCTGTGATGTACCTGTGGAACAGGACAGAGCCCTGCCAGTCTCTTCAGAGCGCTGTGACTGTGGCAGCCCTGAGCATGAACTCACTTTCCCAGATGTGGAGGTGGCCCTGGAATGGTTGTCAGGGGGAGAGGATTGTCTCAGAAGCGGGTGGCGCTCAGCAGCGAGTGCCTTGTCCCGGATCCTCCTGCCCAGTGTGAGGAGCAGCCGGTCGATGGGCAGGTCATGCCCTTGCCATAAATTAGCTGTCAACCTGCACGCTTGGGTTAACAAGACCTACTTCAGGCTGTAGCAACACTAAAGACGAACCTGTAGTACCCGTCGGGCGGCGGGAAGGACCTTGACGAGAAGCAATCCATCTCCATTGACTTCACATGACACCGGATGTTGTAAAAATCCATAAAATATTTGGAAGACATGGAAAGCAGATTGCCTGTTCTACAGACAGCTCTTTATCCTCCAACTGGCCACACGATGGCAGAAGAAGCAAAGAACACTGCAAAAATAAATGGTTTTTTAAAAAAACCACCAAAAACCTCTCAGTGAGGGTTAGCGTGTGTCCCAAGGTCAGAGGGGAGCCTGGCTCCCGCCTCCTGCTGTGGTACCTGCCAGGGACTCAGCTTCAAAAGCCTCCATCGCTGGGAACAGTCAAAGGTTTTCAAAGGACATGAAAAGCATTTTGTGAGCAGATTTAATGGATTTACCCGAGCTGTGAGTTGTTCAAGGCAAACCCTCGGGTCCCTCTGTTTGTGCCCTGTTTGCAGTCTGCCGAGCGCTTGGCTGATGTCCTGGATAATTCAGTTTTTGTGCTAACTGAAGTGGCGATGGATTCCAACCAAGCTGTACCGTGCAAAATTCTCTCTCGGAGAGGGACCTGTCCCTTTCCCCGGGCAGGGCGCGCCTGGCAGCGGGACGGACTCTGCCAGCTGCGTGCAGGAGCCTCGGGTGTCCGCACAGCACCGCCCGTTCGTGCCTTCAAAAGGCGCATTAAAAACAGCTTTCCCTTGCAAAGACCTGTGAACCGATACAGCTGCTACCGAACCGGCAGCGGAATCGTGCGGGCCGTTCCAGGCTGTGAAAAAGCCCGGTCAGGGTTGTTTGCTTCCTCTCTGCGGGGCTGGTTTCTGCTGAGACAGGGGTTTCGCTGCCCCGAGGCCACTGTGTCAGCAGCACGGGGGGGACGGCAGGTGCCTGGATTTCTCCAGCGAAATCCTGCCTTTGGCTGTTCGGGGTTAAGTAAGGAGATGGATGGATTTAGACAATCTGGTTCACAGCAGGATACTGTTGTTGAGCTCTGGCTGAGTTTGGGAGACCGGACACTCACCTGTAGCTCTTACCAGCTGTGCTTGGACTTGTTTCATCTGGGAGCTCCCCGGAAAAGGGTCTCTCTCATTGCTGGCAGTGCATTAAAGCTAATTATCTAATGTTTAATTCTGCATCGCTGTCCAAGTCTTGCATTTTGCTTCTAATCCCAGCAAACCTTAAAAAAATTAAGACATCAGCATTTCAAACTGAAATGGGTAGGGGCTGCAGTTTGTACGGCACAGGAATTGTAAGGACAAGCACAGCTGTATGGATTCTTCTGCTGGTGAGACCAACTCTCCCTGTGACCAATTAATGCAGGTGAAAGGTGAGGAGCAACTGTACCTGTAGGAACATATTGAAGAGAAGAATAGAGCTGTTTTTCTGTGGGCTGGGTAAGCCAGGTTGCCTTGGCCTTTGGAAGCATGTAGGTGCCTAACCCCAAAGGCTGGTAGTTCACCGGGCATGGCTTGGTCTGTTCAGCACCTACCACAGAGCCCTGCAACAGGAAAATGTCTGAGAACAACAGCTCCCTCTTCTAGCCAACACAAACAGGCTAGAAAAACATCAGGAAGGTACCCAAAAGCAGTGCAAAAGCTGCAGGGTAGCGTTGGTCTAACTTTAGTTCTCTGTTGTTTTGTGGGGGAGGGAATTCTGCAGCCAAACTGGTTAGGCATTATATTAAGATGTTTAACAATTGCCACTCGTTATTTTAAAATGCCTGGCATTGTTTTCTGGTTTCCTCTGTTGTGGTTAGGCCTTTGTGTGGAAAGGTGAGTAACAGCACAGCTGCACAGGGAATAGTGGGAAGGTTGCACTTGGGATTCAGATGAGTGCTGGCTGTGCCCTCGGGAATGCTGCCTCGCTCAGCAGGGATGTGGGAGCCTGCACTGATCCATCTGCTGCTGCCCCGGGAGAAGTGGGGTTAAAAAACCCCACAGGCTCCTGCCTGTCCGACACCTGACTTCTATTTTGGTGCTGGGGCAGGCTTTCTGTGCAGGCTTAGCTATATCACACTGTGTAAAACTGCCAGACAGTGGGTGCTTATGCAGAGCAAATGTGACTGGGTTTAGCCTTAGCAAAATCAATGTGATGCTATTCTTGCTTTAAAAATGTGAAGTGAAAAATCTCTGTGTGTTTTCCAGGTCTCTGGAAGCCAACAGCTGCTCTCTAGGCCCAGTTGTGGTGCCACAAGGTGAGTTTTGCTCAGTTCCCAGGAAGAAGCTGACTTTAAAACGGGAGCAATGCAGGCTGCTGAAATGGCAGTGGCACCTGGGCGCTGGGATGGAGGAGCTGCCTGCTCCTGGAGGTGCTTGGAGCTGTCAGCAAGGGGCAGCACCAGGAAAGCTCCCTGCCCTGCGCTGTTGCAGAGGATATTGCTCCAGAAAAGGCTGACTTATTACTAGGCAATAATGATGTTGAAAACATAACAAAAACATGTAGATTTTGTTAGGTTATGTCTTGTCTTTCTCAATTTGGGTGGTTTATATTTATTAATATTCTCATGCTCTGTGCCTGCTGGACGAGGGAGAAGCTCCCTGGAGGAAGCATTTCAGGCCAGTTTAGCTTCCTCTCTGGCACTATCCCAGCCCAGGGGAAGGGGTGTGAGTTCAGCCTGTGTGCTGTGGGAAGGCTGGAGGCACCAGGGAGTGCTGGGCAGCTCCAGGCTAAGAGGCTGCAAAACTGTCTTGGGAATAGGCTGGCCTGGCTGAGCCACACATGGCAGGAGGAGTTTCTAGCAGGGAAAAATACCCAGAGACTCTAAACAGCTTCTGTGGTCAGTCAAGACTTGGGAAAAATGCTCCAAGGTGTGTTTATGTTGGCTGCTTGAGCACGGTGACGGCGACTGGGCTTCTGCACCAGAGGAGGGGAGGACTGTGTGCCTGCAGTCCAGAAAGACAACCATGCCCTGGGCTGCATCGCCAGCAGGTTGAGGGAGGGGGTTCTGCCCCTTATTCCACTGTTGGGATCCCCACCTGCAGCGCCATGTGGGCCTGTTGGAGCAAGCTCAGAGCAGGCCGCGAAGATGCTCTAAGGGCTGGAGCATCTCTGCTGTGGTGACAGGCTGAGAGCTGGGGGTGTTCGGACTGCAGAAGAGAAGGCTCTGAGGAGACCTTGGAGTCCCTTCCAGTGCCTGAAGTGGATGCAGGGTTGCTGGACAGGGGCTTTTAATGAGGGCGTGTAGGTATAGGACCGGTGGAATGATGCCTTGGGCAGGTCACACAAGGGGTAGCCCTCTTCAAACTGAAAGAGAGCAGGTTTGAATTAGATATTAGGAAGAAATTCTTCCCCCCGAGAGTGCCGTGGCACTGGCACAAGTTGTCCAGAAAAGGTGTGGATGCCAAGGCCAGGCTGGAGGGGGCTTGGAGCAACCCGGTCTAGCGGAAGGTGTCCCTGCCGGGACGGGGGGTGGCAGGGGATGGTCTCTGGGTCCGTTACGGCCCAAACCGCTCTGCGCCAGTGACACAGCAGAGGGGGACCCGCACCGGGGACAAACCGCGCACCTGGGCACGGTGGGGAGGGGGCGGGCTGTGGGTGTAACACAGCTCA
>VZTE01003398.1:40206-99182 GCA_013397775.1 Eulacestoma nigropectus
CTCGGCGCGGGGCCCCGGCTCCGTCCGAGCCTGCGAGCCCTCCGGGAGCTGCCTTTGCTGCCGGAGCCCGGACCTTGTTTTTGCCCGCCCGCCCGGCAGCGCGCTCCCCGAGCCGCGTGGCTCCTCTGCCCCGGCCGGGCTGCGGGGGGCTGCCCCCGCTCCGCGCCGCCGCGTCCATCCCCATCCCGTCCCGCTGCCACATAAGCTGCTCGGGGATTTCACCGTGACCTCATTGCCTGGCCTGAACGCTGTAATTACTCATTTTTTCCTTTTCCACAGCAAATGTGGCAAAACCAGCGTTTTAACATCATTTCGGGCGCTGCTGTTTATTCAGCAGTGTCACTGATTGCGCAGTGCGTAGTTAGCAAAGTTCCCGGAGTTCAGGCGGTGGTGAGTGGTGTGAGCACAGCCCAGACAGCCTGGGAGGCTCCGGAGCCGCTTCCCGAGGCACCACCCTGGTACCTGCCGGGATCATGGGCTCTGCCCGCGAGGCCGGAGCCGCTGGGAGATGCGCTCTCATATTCGCTTCTGCTTTGGAGCGAGATATTTGTGCCAGATTTTCCAGGCTTGTAGCACAGGGGACTCTAAATCTCCTTTTTAAGTCTGGAGGTAGCTCTGCGGGGCTCGTGGGGGAGCGCCGGTTGATTTTCCCATTTGCAGGTTGTATCTCTGTTGCGGGCTCTGGGTTAGCCCTGTGGAAAGCACGCCTACCGCCACCGCTGTTTTTCAGCCTCGGGGACAGATAGATCAAATAGAAACTCAGTGCCCTGAGTTTCTGGCTTTGATGCCTTTTGAGTTTAGCTCTGCCCTGTGTTAAGTGCTTCCTACCCCGCCCTAGCAGGAGTTTTTTTCTCAGTCATGTCGGGAGGCGTTTGTGGTTTGAGGCATCTCCTGAGTTCAGTTAAAAGCGTTTTTGGGTGGCTGCTTCCTGTAAGCGGGTAACTGTGGAGGTGCCTGGCTGGGTTCTGGATCCAGCACCCTCCTCACTCGTGAGGAGCAACCCCTGCCCTGCCCGGGGTCCCACAAAGTCTCTGTGTCACCTCTCACACTCCCTCGGCGTGGGGAGGGGATGCTCAGTGCTGCTGGGGTGTGATGTCCTTTGAGGTGGAGAAAAAAACATCCTGAGCACAATCCAGCTATTTGTAAGCGCTTAGTGCAGGGCTGAGCTGTTGCAGCACCCCTTTGGAAGGGTAGAGGTGGTTTTCTGGCTAGAGGAACAGCTCTGCTCAGGGACCAGGACAGAGTGCCAGGTCATCTGCAGTGTTGGTGCGGGGTTTAGACGTCGTTTCCACCTCCTGGCTTTGCAAGCAGCGTTTTAGCAGCCACGAGCTGTTTGTTATCAAGCTGGCGCAAGTGGCACGGGTCCCCCCATATCAGCCTTTGGCTGATAGAGCAGCTCCTGCTGTGCTGCTGCAGCTCTGCCCTGTCCCCAGCCCTGCAGGGTGCCACAGGAGGCTTGGGTCAGTCCTCTCTCCTGCTCCATGGGAGGAGAGGGCAACCCATGCCCATCTCCATGGAACTATCCCCAAGCTGCTGTCCTGCCCTCGGTCCAGGGTAGCGCTGGGCTTCAAGAGATGCTCATCTTGTGGCAGTGGCGTTGCAGAAGTTCACTGCAGCTATTAAAGGCTGCAGATTTTCTGACACTTAAGATCCCATAGGGCTATTCAGACAAACGTTGTAACCTCTCCACTGTGTGGTCTCTTCCAGAGGCTCATAAATACCAACAGATATTAAAAATCCTGTTTTCAATTGTATTTCACAGCTTAGGCACAATGGATGTGACTTACGCTATCAGTGTGACTGTTTGTGGCTCTGTTTGTCCCTCCTATAAACTCTTATCCTGGATGGGGTATGAAATGGAATGGTAAAAAGAACAAGAAGGGTAGAGTGGTGCATGTGGGTTTGCTTAGCTACCTGAGGGTACAGACTGATGCTCTGCAGAAACAAATTGGATTCTCAACTTTAATTTGCATCACTGAAGTAATCCCTGTCAAAGGAAGAGTGGGGCTGGGATCACTGCGGGGAGGTGGGATTGAATTGCCGTGGTTAATCCACTTTTAGGAGATACTGTCAACTTGAAATATAACTTTAATTCTTTTTTGGAAACAGATTCTAGCACTGGAGTCTTATTTTTAGTCTCATGGTGCTCATACGGCTGTTGTGGGGAGGATGTGAGCGTGGAGTGGAGAAGTTTGTTGATGTCCAGGGGAGCACTGGGGTCACTCTGCTGTGCTGGGCTCCTCACAGGACAGAGGCGAGCACTGTCCACTTCCAGACTCGCTGGGAAGTGCTGGTGCCTGTGTTGTACATCAAAGGCAATGTGCTTTTTCTCATGTATTACTGTCCCCGGATTCTTTGGAAGCGTGCACACAGCTGTACCCCAGGGCCACAGCTCTGCCAGTGCTGCGGGGCCAGTGCCTGCTTGGGCTGTTGCAAGAAATAAGTGAGAAATGCAGAAAGAGAAGTTACTGATGCCCTCGTTGTTTTCAATTTTCCTCAGCCTTTCCAGGAAGGCTGGGATGGTGGGTGAAGCACCCCAGGGTGCTCTCCCTCCTCATGGGATGCCTGGTGCTGGCTGAGCCTGTGGGCTGATGCTTGCCTGTTGTGGTGCTCTGTCCTGGGTCTCCTGCCTCTGCAGTCAGTGCAGTTCCTTGCTCTGGTATTCTCCTATTTGTGTTCAAAACCTAGGATAAGTAAGAAAACAACAAATAGTCTAATTGGGAGCAAAATTCTTCTGTTTGAGTGCTTGTGCAGTGCCTAACAATAGGACCTTAGTTGTGTTATTCCCATTTAATGAAATACCTTGGGGCCTGATCCTCTTTGCACCCTGTGCCCTGGTAAATCCCTGGTGTTTGGCGAATGCTGGGCTTGTTGTGAGCTGCTGGTTTTCAACAATGCTTGCTTGGTGTTGGGGAGGGAAGGTGCCTCTTAGATGGGCTTGCAGTGGTTGTCCCTGGGCTGGACCCGTGTGACTCTGAGCCTTTGCCTTGTCATAGGCTGCAGTGATGTCTCTTGCTGCTCCTCTCCTGGGGTCTGCATCCCTCTCTCCTGTGCAGCTGCCAGCAATGGGGTACCCCCAGCTTGGTTCCCTGTGGGGCAGGTCCTACCTGGAGCTCTGTGGGAAGATACCCCCATTGAGACCTATTCAAATGGCAGAAAATGGGAAATGGCCCAAAGCCGCTTTTTAGGTGGGAAGTAAATTCCTCACTGGCACTGGGGAATGGGTGAGAAGGGGCAGGGGCAGATGGGGAGAGCCCTGGGGTGCACTGGGCAGTGTGGGGCTGACTGCTCTAGGCTGCCAGCCCCTGCCCAGCTCGGAGGGATGCTGAAGTATGGCTTGTGAAAGATGTCCAGGTCTGGGGTGGAGGATGCTGATTTACACTCCCATCTTTAGAACTTGCAGCAAATGTGTAATAAAATGTATTTTTGGACACAGAGCACATCTGTGTTTTTCTTTCACACTTGTTTGTGTTTTGTTTTTTTTTTTCCAGAGAGTGTGAACCAAACATTAGTGTGTGATTGCAGTTCCTATTCTAGTAATAAAGGTGACTACAGGTAGGAGTTGGAAGCTGTAAGAATTGTCTTTTCCCCCAGCCATGTTAACACCTGGAGAGTGAAGCTGCATGTCAGATAGCTTGTACCTGACTGCCAGCTTCTGCAGGAGGTGTTTTGCTTTCACTGATGTGACAAAAACTTGCAAGCAGCAAAGGTTGGGGCTGGAGTGTCTCTGTGGCAATAGGTGGCAGTTGTGCTTGGAGAAATCCCACACTTCGAAAGAGTGTGGATTTTAATGAAGCCACTTGAATTTTTCATGAAAGTTTCTGAAATTTTATTTTGTAAGATATGTTGAATGTGATAACAGCCTTCCATGTGCTCAGGGCCAGTTCCCCTGTAGCAGCCACATGGCAGCCCGTGCTTGACCACAGAGAAGTCAAGGAAGGCTCAAATAGGGAAGCTGGAACTGTGAAAAGCTTAGGGTTGCAATCCCTTGGTGGTGCTCCTTCCCTGTAAAATGGGGACACAGGATTTTCTTAAGTTCTGGAGAGTATGGGGACATAGGGGTTTCTCAGATTCCTGTAACCATTTCCTCTTTAATGTCTCCTAATTGTAGACATATTCCCAGAAATAGCTCAACCATTTGGCTAAAAATAAATAAAAATCAAACAAAAAGTTTGGCCTGGGATACACAGCTGCATGGAAGCGTTCATGTGTGCAGTTGAAGTTTGGGGAAGTTGGAAGTTGCTGTAGGCAGGGCTGGAAAGCACTGGTCAAACATTAATGATAAGTGATGCTTCTAATTAAACCTGTGGCATGCTGAAACTGTTCTGTGGAGAATAAGTTGTCTTGGCTGTTTTCTTCTTCCCTCCATACCGCTTTTGTCCCCAGCTGGTATTTTGCTAAGAGTGATGATGGTTGTCCGAGCTGTGTGGGAAAGGTTTGGAGCTGCAGCTGAAGGCATGGCAATTTGCTTTTAATAATAAAATTTGTAAAAGCAGACAGGGCATCTATTAATAACAAGCTTTTCAGCCTTGCCTTTAATTTCATCCTGTTGCCTTTGGTTTATGCACTTCTCTTCTGATTAAAACTGCTGTTACTGGCTGTAACTGTCTCTAGTGGAGAGATTTGTTTTTTTAAGCGTTAGTTAAAAGCAAAGCTGATGGAGAGCATTCACGGTGTCTGTAAGTCAGAAGAAACCTTCACACCCAAACCAGCTGTTGGCTGCCAGTGATCATGTTTTTAGCAGTGCAGGTTTGGTCCCTGTGAGCATCTTCCTCCCATGGCACCATGTTTCCATCTCTTATCCCAGATGTGTAATTCCTCAGGTTGTGGAACTGTGTTTCCTTGGGAGACTTAAACCCACTGTCCTTGCTGAGAAAATGCTGGACTGGCCAAGTGGGGGAACATCTCTGTGGCCAAGACCTGCCTGCCAGAGGAGCTGGCATTGCAGGGGTAAGGGAGTCACTGAGCTGCCTGGCTGGGGTGCCTGGGAAGGGGGAATTTTCCAAGGAACTTGGGCACGAGGTGAGAGTATGCTGTTCACCCATTTGCCTTTCCCTGAAAATGTTTGCTCGGGGGTTTTGCGAGGGAGTTTCCTGTGTTTGGCTGTGTGTGGGAGGTGGGTGCTGAGGCTGGAGGGCAGCAGGGAGGTTTTCCTGCATGGCTCGAATGGTCACTCGGATGGCCTTCTGCCCACATGTGTCCTCTGCTGCGGGGAGAGGGCAGCAGCTCCTGCCCTGTGCCAGCACAGCCTATCCCGAGGTGATCTCAGAAAATACCTCTGCATCTAGACTGAAATCTGCTTCTCGTTGCTCATCTCAGAAATATTTCTGTGCTTGCTGAGGTCTGGGAAGGACGGGCTGGTTTTTCCCAAGAAGGTTTTGCCAGTGGTATCTAAACACAGGGTGTTGTGGACTTCACCTGCCTGTGCTCTCCCCAGCCAGTGCACCTGTGTCCAGGCCTGGGCTTGGAACCCCACACTGGTGCTACAGGAGCCAGGAGAGCCTGGCACACATCTGCAGCTCTGCCCCTGCCAGCTCCCTCACCTCTTGCAAGTAGACAAGATTTTTTTTTTCTGACTTTAATTACCAAGTAGTATTGAGGTTCAGTGGTGGGGTTTTTTAGTGTTTTCCCTTGTTTCTGTGGAGATTTGCAGCTTTCTGTAAGTCGTGGGGACCATGCAGATGGTGGGCTGCAGGCAAGGCTGGTCCCCAGCAGCTGGGGATGCTGGACTGGGGCTGTGTCTGGTGATCACCTGCTGTCACTCAGCAGCCTCACTCTGCTGGGTTGCTGTTAGCAGAGGGCACAGCATGAAGGACACCGTGAAGTGGGCTGTGCTCGGACCCTGTCCTGCCCTTAGGGACACTGTGCCAGTCAGAAGGGTGTCCTGCTTGTTGGAAATAGGTCACGAGGACACTGCTGCTCAGGTTGCTGATGGTTGTAAGCCATTTCTATTATTATTATTGAAATAATTGTACAGTAATCTCGTGTAGTTCTGCTCTCCTGAGGCTCCCTGCACCCTTTCCCCAGGCTGGCTCCATGACCAGCACACAGCCCCGGCTGCTCTCGGTGTGACCATCACGCTGCAGTTTGCTGAACTGCTTTGAATTATCCAACACCTGACCAGTGGCTTGTTTGCTAGGTTTGCCTGAACTGGCTAACGTTGATTTGGGCAGTCAGTATTTTGTTTTTGTGATAAACTTGGCTCCAGGACTTGAGCGTGGAGCTGTTCTGTGGGTTGCCTTAACCTTCCTGTGGGAGCTGCTGGTGCCTGTGCGCTGCAGGGGATGGCAGCGAGTGGCAAACTGGTTTACAGCTTGATTTACTAACCTGTAGCCTGGGGAAACAGTGAAATTTCCGTTTTAAAAGGTCTCCTCTGGATCCTGCTTGGCTGCTGGGTCAGGAAAAGCCTGTTTTGCCCAGAGGCTGCAGTGACTTCAGTATATATATGCATTAAATATACATGCATGCAATATATGCACATTAAATATGCATATAAGCAATATATAGAGATGCATTAAATATATGTATATTTATTTTTGCTTATGGGCTCTTTCTCAGGCTTGGCCAAAACCCAGGGAGCTGCTGGGCAGTGATTGGCACAAGGCACCACTTTGATGCACTTTGCAAAGTGCATTTGGATATTGAGCTGCACATGGGACAGTGGGGTGGGGAAAGGAGCTGAGGCTCACTGGTGGGAGGGAAGCAGCCCAAGGTTTTTCTTCTCCTCCCCTCCATCATTTTTCGTGCTCTCATAGGGATGCTCACTGCCATAGATGCTGATCAGAACCAATACTGTCTAAAATTTTTAGCTCTTTGTGCAACCCCTTCTGCACGTGATTTGCAGTTTGTCCACTCTCGTGGGCACCTGTTGCATCCTGCTGACTCCAGTGGTTTTTTTCCCCCAAACCTCAGTCATGTTGTTTGGGGTGGAATTCCAGCTGAAGCCCATTTAGTCTAAAAGCAGATCTCCTCTGGACATCCAGCCTAATTGATAGCGCTTCAGAGACATTTGTCCTGCCCTCCTTAATGAAAGCTTGGTGCATGATCCAGTTGTTTGTAAAGAGCTTTTTGTTTTCCTCCTGCAGCAGAAGGAGGGGTAAGCCCCTGCGAGGCTGTTCTAGCTGGGTATTTTGCTCTCAAATCAGGCTTTTCTTTTGCTTTTTTTCCCCATCTTGAACAAGATTCCTGTTAAACTCCATTTTGGCCTTTGCCGAGTGATGCTTTGCTGCAGGCATTTTGCTCTTGTTTTCAGGATCTATAGGTGAAAGGACTCCAGCTTTGCTTGTGGAGGGCTTGGTAATTTCTTGCTCTGTGTTTTCAAAGAATCTTTTCATCTGGCATGACTTAAAGTGTGCTGTACACCTTAACAAGATTCTGTAAGATGACTGAAGTGGGAAACAGAGACACTGCTCACTTGGTCAGTGTAATTTGTTTGCAGTTTTGTGGCAAATGCACTGATTTGCAAAACGGAGGGGTCCTCTATTTCTTATACTGTGAAGGACCTAAAAAAGCTGAGTAAGATGTGCAACAGGCAAGACCAGACAATTTGAAGCGCTTCTTTGGTACTGCCATCCAAGGTCTCTTCAGCAGTAATACAGATTAAATGCTGCTTGACTGCAGCGACGCTGTGCTCTGTTGCTGGAGTCTCAATTGGCTTAAGAGGGGAAAAAAAATTTAAAAAAAAATCTCACTGCCAGGAAATTAAATGCAGGGGAAAAAAAATATCCACTTTTGTGAGCAGCCCTTCCATCTTTTATTACGATTTCTGTGTAATTCCTCCCCAGCATTCATACAAAGCCAAGCAGCTGCTATCTGTAGGGACTCAGACTGCACTGGGGGGGCTCCAAAGCCAACCTTGAAATGCAGCATTAATATATTTTTTTTCTGTTTGCTTTGGGTGGTGTTTTGCATGCTGCTTTTGTTCACTCTGAGTTGTGGAAGTTTTTTATCCTTTTTGTTTTTTCCTCATTCCTTACAGCTCACCTTTTCTTACATTGTTTGCTCAGGGAGGGGTGCAGTGAAATAATCTGCGATGCCCAGCGGGCTGTTGTCCTTGTATCAGCCAGATTAGTATTGTGGAGTATGTAATTTCCATGGGGTGGTTTCTCCCAGGGCAGCTGAGTGGATGGAAGTGGGACTTCCCACTCAACCAGTACCATTCCAGTAAGTGCAGGGTGGGAAGCAGTCAGGCAGAGAGAGGAAACCTTGGGTGAAGGAGCTTGTGTTGGTAACTGTGAGAGTTGGAACGCCCTGGTCTCGGTGCCTGGCTGGGGAAAGAGACTGATGGGATGGAGATGGCTGAGTCATCTCCAGGGATGCTGTCCTGTTCTCCAGCACAGGACGGACTTGCTTCTGCAGCTGATGGTGCCGGGGTGGACCGCAGTGCAAACCCCTTGAGCTCTGAGCCCGATATCCCAGGGCCAGCTGAAACCTCAGCTCCCTGTCCCTGTGGCTTTGCAGCTTTCCAGGCTGCTGTCCTGGGGCAGTGCTCAGTGCGGGGCTCACTCAGCCTCTGCTCTGCCTTACCCAGCCAGAACAGCAGCCAAAGGATTTCCTGAAGATAAACAGTTCTAGGCCACATGGTGAGGGTTTCTCTCCTGACTGGGTGGATTTCACTGATCCAGTATCCTGGTATGACTGTGCCTGCAAGCCCCAAGGATGAATCTGTTGGTCACTGTAGCACCCAGAGATTAAAATATTCCTAGTGCGGTCTGGGTCACATGGAGCTGATTTTGGCCGTGAAGCAGGTGATTTCTACCTCTCTTCCCTTTTATCTCCTGCTGCTTCTGTGGAAACATTTATCTGTAGTACAGCAAGGGGCAGAGTCAGAAAACCACAGCTTTTATGGTTTTGGAGCTGAAAAACTTGATCTGAACCAGTGTGAGTGAGGAGCATGGGGAGTGCTGGCACCTCTGGTACCCATTGTGGGGATTGAGGGCACCCCGGGCTGCTGGTGCAGAACTTGGGGGGTCCCTGCAGGCTGGACCTGCCCTCCCATCCCTCCTGGTGGCTGTTGTGTGGGAGGTAGGACAGCTTCCCTGGGGGAAAGCTTGATCCGGGGGGTGTGTCTGGGCAGCCCTGGGTGCCGGCCCTTGCTTCTGGGGTGCTGTGGTGAGGCACACACTGGCAGGGCAGTCTGTAGCCTCTGCCCCTGGAGTGTGGACAGCCAGGCAGGCTTGCTTCCCAGGGGATAGGGAAGAAACTGCTCTGGGAAATGGGCTTCTGGCCAGTCAGCTGGCAGCCTGGCTCTGAAATGCTGGGAAAACTTTAAAAGGGGCAAAATGCTTGTAGGTGGCAGAGGTTAGAGTAACGTCTGGCCGAGCTGGGATGCATAACATAGCATTTAGGGTTTTTTTGTTTCCATAACTGAAGAGCTCAGGCTTTCAGAGGACCAGAAAACAACTGGAAAACCAACAAATTATAGCTCTGCTGGGTGATGCAAGCACTGACAATTGCGAACTGGGAGGTTTTTTCCATTTTGCTCTTGTTTTAAGTTTTGCCAGGCCAAATCACTGCTCTGGAGGGCTTGCTGCCCTGCTAAAATAGCTCCCGATGAACAGACATATGTGCACAGCTTGAGCCGGGGAAAGGAGGGAGGAAGAATGCTGAAGACAGGAAGACCTCGTTGTATTTGCTTTCTGACCTCTGCAAAACATTTGGCTCTTATTCAAAGTCCTTTTTCTGTTCTCGAGCCTGAAGTGTTCCTATGAGCCTGAATTTTATATGCTGGCGGCATGCTGGTCGAACTTTTCTTTTGGACTGCCAAAAATAAAGATCTGCTGCCTGTATTTCAAGATGAGCAATGGTTTCATAACCCTGGCTGCCAACAGGGCAGGGAAATAAAGTATTGAGATGCTGAAAACTTCTGAAGGACAGTGGTTATGTTTGAGCAGGAGCAACAGATCTTCACAGAACAGCACTGAGGTAATGCTGCCCCAGTTGATCCCGTCTGGGTTTGGCTTTCTGCATCGCTCGGGAACCTGACTTTGTAAAGTGCTGCCGAACAGAAGCTGTGATTGCAGACATTGTGGCATGTTTGCTGGGAAGGTGCAGTACTGCCTGGTTTGAAGGCGGACTGCCTCCAGAAGGAAAAACAAAATCCGTGCCAAAAAAGGTCTTTTCAGCTGTCACCCCTGTCCACAGCACTCCTCAAGTCCAGGATAGGGCTGGGCCCTCCTTTAAATTTATTACCTAGGGAAAAAAAACCCTTGCATTTCCTCTCTCCGCCCTTATTAAATCTTTCAAGTAGCCTTTTCCCCTGTTCTCTCCCCCCGGCCATGTCTCTGCCTGTTTTTATCAGTGCCTTTGTTGGCCAAGTCAGCTTTTCCAGGAAACGCAGCCTGGTTGGGCTCTGCTGTTCCCCAGCCCGTTGTCCTTGGTGAAGGTGATCTTCCTGTAAGACCATATGGTGAGGCAGCAGGTCTTTGGGACAGAGGGGATGTGGGGATGGGCTCTGGCTGCGCCCCTCGCTTGGCTGCACCTCCACTTGCATAAGGATGGTGTGATCTGGGTCGGTGATGCTGTGCTAGAGCTCATCATCTACTGCTTTATCATCCCCTGGGACGAGGTCTGGGTGTTGAGCCCCATCACATGCTGGCTGTGATGTAAAAAACCCCCTGGTACTGGCTCTTTTCCCATGACTCCTCTTTTGCTCTTGCTTGTTCTTTGGGTCAGGGGGCTCTCATGGTTGCCCCTGCTGCCCCTCACCTTGGCTGGAGCTGGCTTAACCCAGTGGCCACTCCTTGGTGGTCATGTTTTGTCCCTGGCCGAAATATCAGTGAGAGCTTCAGCCTCAGCACAGGAGAAGGGATACTGGTTTAAATTTCAACCTTCTGTTGTCCCAAGGTACCAGCCTTCCCATCCTGCTTAGGGATGAGCAGCAAAGTCCCATCCCACTATGCAATGTTGGTTGTTTGGCTTTTTCCAAGGTCTGTGCATGTTATTGACCCTTTCCTGCAGGCACAGGGAGAGTGGTGGCGTTGATCCTGATCAGTGGAGTTCTCTCTCTAAATCAGGAGTTCTGCCTAAATATGTGGTCGGTGTGGGTAAGCACAGTCTGAGCTGCTGAATTATTAAGGATATTCTCAAAGCATTGCTTGTACCCTCATAGAAATGACTAAGGACAAAGAGTCACAGAAAAATTGGCAAGAAGAAATCTCAATTAAAAATATATCAGTTGGGCAATGAGGTTGATGTGCTGAGCAACTTCCTGAGGCTGATGGATGTTTTGGGGAGGCTACAGTAAATTTATGGAGGCTTTTTAAAATTGTCGATGTGTTTTCCTTTGTTCTTCTGAGGCTAAATGGAGCAGGAGCTAGAACAGGCTGTTTTGGGAGGTGCTGTTATTTTTCCAAGCTTTTTTTTGTAAATCAGGTCGCCTTCTCTACTACTTTTATGATAAATGGAACAATACAGGAGCAATTAGACTTTAAACTATTAATGAGATCGAAGCCAAGTAATGTGATTTAATCTTTCTTTTGCATATATTTAATATAAGCTGTGATTTCATTCAAATGTTTGAGCTTTGTACTTGTACTGTATAATTATCTCTGGGTTTAGCAGATGGTTTTTTTTTAAATGTCTGTGGTTTTTATTAGATCTGTTTTCTATGAGTTATTTGTGTTTACTTTATGGCTTAAAGTTATCTTCAGCAAACATGAAAGGAGAGGGTTTTTTTACTAGTTAGTTCTGGTTTTGGTGCTTTCTGGAACTGTAGTAAATTGAATGGTGGTGGTTTTTTCTTTTTCTTCTGCTGCTGTTTTTTTTTCTGCAAACAGGGCCAGAAGGTAGCACAGACACTTGCTTTCCATATGGGGGATATAATTAAACACTCTGTTTTGCAGCTGCCCTAGAAATAGTCCACTTGAAGTGGCTCCTTGTCAGCGGTGACTGCAGAGCACAGGTTCACCTGTCCTGTTGAACTCAGTCTAACTCCATTAATTTTTACCCGGGCTTGCTAATTTTTACCCAGGTTTGCAGCTTTTATCCAGTGCCATCTGGGTGCTGTGCATGGTGGTGGGATGGCTTCCCAGAAAGTGGGGACGGGTGGTGAAGAGGAGCCGCTCCCCATGGCAGGCGGGAGCTGTTGTGCTGGGGAGGGACGTTTCTGTGGGAGAAGGGCACACGTGGAGCAGGGGAAAGAGGCATGAAGGGACATTTGCCCAAACTCAGGTGGAAAATCTGGGGACTGCTGTGGGCTGCAAATGTAATTCTGCCATCTCTATGTGATGCTCCAATGGCTTCGAGTCATCAATATGTTAAGTTATTAATTGCATCCATGGGCATTTTTACTCCTGGCCTGATGCCTTCAAGTTGTACCCGTTCTTATCTCCTCAAAGAAGAATTTAAAGTGAAATGCCGAGCCCCAGGTGACCTTCCCTGGGCATGTAGTTGGGCTTTTTGAGTTTGGGCAATGTAAGAAAACAGCCATTATCCCTCCTAATGCCTTGATTTCAGAACTGCTGCTTTTAGCAGTACGTGGGCTTTATAAAAGGTGCAAGTATGGGAAGGTTGGGTTACATCAGAGCATTTGACAGAAATGCATTCATGTGTGAGTTTCTCCCTGGCATGAGAAGGGTGGTCCTGCAGCAGCAGCCCTTGGCCCTGCCGAGCGTGCAGCAGAGCGTGCGTCCCGTGTCGGTGCAGACATTCATCGCTGCAGCCGGGCACCTGGGCCTGCCCGAGGGCAAAGCCAGCATGGGCAGCCAGCTGCCAGCTTGAGGGGTATTCCTGGCAGGACAGCCTCCCCTGCCTCATCTTTATGTCCTGTGGTTTGTGTTTGGCTCTCTGGTGTCTTCCAGCTGAGCTCCTTCAGGAGAAATCTGGTTTGGATGGCCTGCAGAAAGATTGACTCGCTGATGGGCTTGGTTAGGCACTGGGGGAGTGGAGCAGGAGCTCTGAACTGGAGCTTGAAACACTGCAGGAGAGACCTACATCTTTGGGTCTGGGCCTCAGGTGATGCAGACAGGATAGTGGCTCTGCTCAAAAATGCCTCCTTCCCTCCTTCCTCTCAGTCCTGGTGTCTGCGGTGTCCCCCGGTGCTGCTGTGTGCCAGCTGCTGGCAGCTCTTCTGGGTTGCAGGGACGTGGTACAGCAGATGGGTCGGTGGTCACCTACTGGCATCCCCAGATCCTCCAGGCTTGGTGAGGGAATGCAGCGTAGCTTCCCTGGCACTGTCCGAGACCGTGACCAGTCTGGCACTGCTAATCCCTACAGACAGCTGTGCTTCTCCCAGTGCTCATGCAAATGCCACGCCTGCGGCCCAGGGAGGTGAGAAAGTGCCTATGAGGGGAATGCAATCGTTTGTTTTCTTGAATAATCCTTTTGGCAGGCTTGGCTCTAAACAGCAGGAGAAACTCTGGCTTTTCCCTGCACCAGCTCACTCCAGCACTGTGGACTGTGGCTTTGTAGAACCCCAGCAGGCAACGCGGCAGCTGCTTGAACTGTATCCAAGTAATATTTTCTTTCTTTCTTTTTTTTTCCATCAGAATTAAAATTTTTGATGAAAAGCAGTTCAGAAAAAGTCTAAAGCCTCTCCCTGCTAATCTGCATATTTTATAATTTTCCCCAAAGCCTGGCAGTTATTCCCTAAATCTCCCTCTAAGTCTCTGTTGAGAGCCGTTATTAAGACGTAGCAATCTATTAGCGAGTGGCCGAGCTGGGCTCGTAGAGCGAGAGCTTTTAATTGCTGAGCTCAGCCAACACCTCTTGCTGCAGGCGTCTGGTGTGTGCTCACTTTCTGGAGGGTGGAGAAGAGAGAGATGTGGTGTGAAGCCTTCCAGCTTCTCGTGTGGCTGTGGGAAGGTGTGACACCGTGGGGTGGTTGAGGAATGGGAATTGGAATGCCGTGAGTGGTGGGAGCCTGGTTAGGCCATGGAGGGAGGGCTTCTCCCTCTGCAGCCCCCGCAGAGGGCTGGGATGCACCCTGGAGTTACAGTGTCACTGTTGCCGTGGCGTTGCTCATCTTTGTAGGTGATGCTGCAGATAAATAACTGAAGGGGTTTGAGGATGAAAGCCCTCCCAGGAGTTGGTGCTGATAACTCAGTGTGGCTTGGTCAGCCAACACACCATACCTGGGTTTGGGTTCTCCTCTGCTCTGAGGCTTCACATACTCCATGCTCTCTATGGCCGGCTGTGGGTAGTCAGGAAATACTCGTGTGTACTTTTCCAGAAGTGCTTTAAGCAGAACTTTGTGGTTTCCATGCCAATGTGTGTGATTGGCAAACCCTCACCCTGCCCCTTCCCAGCACTCTGCCAGCGGCGCGGGCAGGGGAAGCTGTCGCTTCCTCCATGTGCTGGCGGGATGCTGGCCAGGCACGCCTGGCTCCAGATCCTGGACAGGGGCGCGACGGGGACCAGACCTGGGGACATCTGTCTCAACTGCCTGGTACCGCCATGGCGTGGATGGATGGCTCTGCCTCTCGCTCCTGGGGCACAGGTTGGTGAGACCACGGCTGGCACCTCCCTAATGCAGCAGATACACCAGGGAACCTTTTTTGGGTCTGGTTTCTGGGTAGGAAGAGGTGCTGTTTGCTGCTGCGGGCGGTGGTGGTGTGGCGGGGAGGATGGTGGCATTCCCTAGCTGCGAGTTTGTGCCAGCCCTACCCACGTTTGGGAGGCAGTCACTGCTGAGGTTGCAGGTGGCTGCTGCTGGCTCTGTCGGGAGGTGCAGGGACATCCTGTAGGGCTTGGGAATCTTCCTTCTGCTGTAAGCATCAGCCGCTGGTGGTGTGAGGGTGGCTGTAGTGAGAGTGGTCAGCACACCTCCCCAGGTATAGGCATGGTGTAAAATTCTTTAATTAAAGATGCTGCAGACATGGGTGGGAAGAAGGGGAAAGGAAGAGCTGCCACTTCCTTTGGGCAGATCCTGCTCCTGGTGCAACAAGATCTGTAGTTGTCGCTGCTCCAGGTCCACCGGTTTTAGCTGTTTAAATTTTTGGTTTTGACACTTTCCCCAAAGCAGCAGTTAGTCCCAGGCCTTGCTGTCTTAGCATGTTTTTCTTCAGAGCCCCTTTTCTCCAGCTGGGTTTTGTTTGCACCTTGAGAAGCTGGGTGCGATGAGCCCTTTGGACAAGGGGATGCGGAGCCGGATCCAGGGCGCTCCAGGAGCATCCATCTGCGGCAGGCTGAGCCTTGCTGGGCAGCTGACACGGGACAGGGGTTTGGCATTTTTGACACCTGCTCTGGTGGGGTTTCAAAGCAAGCAAGCTGTAGGGTTGAGGATTAGTATGACTAAGTGGAGTATGGACAGTATCTGCTGGTGTTTTAGCAGCCCTGCTGCCTGCTACTGCCCTTGAACCATAAACTGTGACAAATGTCTTCTCTATTAATGTTTAAGAATTCAAAACCTTAACTCTAAGGAAACCTTACCCTAGTCTAACACCACTCTGTCCCTCCCATCTCTTTCCCCATTTGCTCTTAGTGGGCATTTTAAATTCACTGTGTAATTTTAAGTTCAGCATCACAAAATGCTTCCTGGTGCCAGCCAGGTCTTCTCCCTTGGCTTGTGAGCATCTGCGGCAAGGACAGTTTGTTATATGAAGGGGAGAACCTGGACAGAATGAGAAGCTGATTTTTAAACTATTGCACAGTTCTGTTGTTTTTGAAGATAAAGTTTTCTGATCCACTGAGAAACTTGAGTTATGCTGCGCAGGCTAGAGCTGGAGGCTGATGGAGATAGAGCTCACAGCGCTGCCTCATCCACTTGAGAGCTTCCAGTGGGCTGCAGGCACTGGCAGGGACCTGCCTGGCCTCGGCTTTGTCACAAGTTGGCAAAGGTTTTAGAAGAAGTTACAAGAAGTTGGAACTTCGATGTTCAAGAGTTACATTGAAATAGAAGAGCTCTGATACTTTTGGTGCATTCAGGTACTTTATGATGTGTTGACATCCTCTCCATTGATCGGGAGGATCTGTCTGTAGTTTGTGGGGTGCTGTCACCTCCCCGGGTAGCCTGGAAGGGCTCTGGGGTGGCTGGGTCTGTGCTAGAGCCCCACGTTGCTGATCGCAGGTGTCTCGTGGCTTTGTGCGAGGGCTGCTGTCCTCCTGCAGAGCAGCCCTGCTTCCCTGCTGAGGTTATTGCGCTGCATTTCCCCTCACCCCGCTGTGGAGCAGTGGGGCTGTCATCAAGCCCCCATGACACGAGGCTGACATTCACTTGTGACATCTCATTCTGCTTTAAATTAACCCCCCAGCAAGCCCAGCTGGCTTCCCAGCACCCTGTATGTCATCTTGAGGAGTTTGTGATGTGAAACTGTCTGCTTCATTATTCGTGATTTTAGCTGAGATTTTTAAATAGCAGAAGTAGAGCCTTCTGGTTTTTTGAGCTAAGTGCTAAATCTGTGTGTACCAGTGTGGTGGTGAGACATTTAGCATGGGCTTGAGGGGTGGACAGAAGAGTGAGTATAAGGGAGGGTGCAGTTTCCATCGTCCTCCATGCAGTGAATAAACCCAGAGCTGAAGGATTCTCCAGGTCAGGAAGAGATGTGTAGATGATCAATTATCTTCCTAATGACTTGAAGTGCTTGATAAAGACACACTTTCCTTCAAGAAGGAAAAGTAAGCTGGCACAGGCTGCACATACGGGCAGCAGCTGTCCTGCACAGGGCAGGAGTGCAGTGGCCTGTCCTGGTGGGGTGTAGAGTGGGGCTGTGGTCCTGGGAGCTGATGGCTGAGCAAAGGTGTGTTTCAGGCTCAGCATGGCCTTACTTTTGCTGAATGACCTTATGTGTTCTTCTTCATTCTCCATGCTTTGGCTGGGGCAGAGAGGTGAATTTTTGAGTTCTAGCTGCCTTATTTCCAACGAACAGCACGGTGCCTTGAGAAGCTGGAAGCTATTAATACAAATGTTTAAGTTATTTTGAGCTAAAAGGTGTTTTTCCCTTTTCCTGCTGCCCCGACAGTGTGCTGGGGAGGAGAAGCGGGTGGGGACACGCACCGTGGTGGTCGGGCACCGCCCCGTTTCGGACACCGAGGCGTACGTGGCACAGAAGTTCTGCGACAACAGGATCGTCTCCTCCAAGGTGAGCTCGCCCTGCTCGTCCAGCTGCCTCGTGTGCAGGATTTCTGCTTGTGTACTCACCCTGCTTTTATTTGGTGGTGGATTTTGAAGCTGAGAGACTCTGAATGCCTCAAGGGTGGGTATAAAGGTCCCTGTGCAAGTGGAGCAGCCTGGTACAGCCCTTACACACAGCTCCAGTCTCTCTTAGTTTTTTTTTTTCATCCTGTAAATGCCAGTGGGGACATGTACAAGTTCCTTTCTTGTAGGCTGGATGAGAGTAAAGCACATGGACACATTGATTTTGTGGGGTTGGGTGTTTTTTTGGGGTGTTTTTTAAAGTCTCCTGGTATTCCCTTAGGGAAGAAATAACAGGTTAGATATAATACTTCATGAGATAACAGCAACTCGAATTAGCAAAAGGGAATGGGATTATTTTATAAAGGGACATAAAAATATGATTCCTCTTTTTTTTGGTTCTGTGGGATTTTTCTCTCTTGAGATAGGGCAAAAATAACCATGCTCTGTTTATCCCTTTGGATGAAAGGAGGGGGGAACATTCATATGGTATTAATGCAGCTTTTGTTTATGGTGGAAAACTGTGATGACACCCATCTGCCTTCTGCTTAGCTTTTTTCCGTGATATTCATGAAGCTATTTCAAAAGATTTGAAGCCAATTTGAGTATAATATCAAACAAGTGGCATTCCATATTGTCAACACAGCTGGATATGTATCCCAGTGCTTAGGATTCATGATGCTCAGCATATACTCAGGCTTCAGTTTTGCTGTACTTGAGCTCTAAGGGGGTTTTTCCTTTTCCTTTCTTTTTTTTTACATCTTGGATCTTATCTGTTTTTGTATGTCTGAGTTTATTTTTGGGAGAAGTTTTAAGTCTGTCCATGTTTAACTTGTGTAGTGTTTCCACTGACGTTTCCCTGGCACGCAGGAGGGGCCTTCAGTGAGGACACCTTCCCCCGTCTCAGTTCCCTCTCTGACAAATGGTTTGGTTTAGCACTAATTTTAGTTCTTCCTTGATTTAGTTTTGAATGTTGTGTCCTTGCTCTTTTTTCCATTTATATTTGCTAGGCCTGGGACCTGACCAGTCTCTTTTATAATTAAATTGACATTGGTCTTGAGAGTTGGCTGCTTATTCTTTTTCATTCCAGACAGACTGAAAGATAGATATTGGACCTGTTATTTTCCATGTTGTTCTTAAATTCCACATGCTTTCCAAAGTAAATGAAATGATTGAGCAGCCTTCTTAAAATTATTATGAAGCACAACCTAATACTGAATTTGTATGGGCAACATGGCTTTTTGCCTTTTTTTTTTTTTTTTAACAAAAGCAGCTCTAACATGGTTTTGGGAATTTGGAAAAAATCATGTCCACTGTACATTATGTTGTAATGAAATCAGTCTACAAATGCCTTTCTGGAAGTTGTTGGTGAGACACTTCCAGCGGTTCAGTGCTCCAGCAGAGAGCTGGAGCTGGCAGCCGAAGCAGGAGCTCGGTGGCGCCTCGGCATCCAGCTGCGTTGTGCTCCTGGGTTTAGATCCGGGACCTGGATCTCTGCCTGGAGCCCCCCAGGGCTGCTCAGCCTCGCTGTGCTTCCCTTGCCATGTTAAAGGAGAGCTCCTTTCCTCCTCTGTGCAGATGATTCCCATTTGGCAGCTCTAGTCCCTGTCAGCCACGTGCCTTGGTCTGTTTGTGAGTCCCCCTCTCTCCCCACAGTACACCCTCTGGAATTTCCTCCCGAAGAACCTTTTTGAGCAATTTAGAAGAATTGCCAACTTCTACTTCCTTATCATCTTCCTCGTGCAGGTAAGAGCTTTGATGCTAAGAGTGAGTTTTGTTTAGGCACTGATGTTAAACACAGCTTGAATGAGAATTGAGATTTAAAACTGTTTGTGCTTATAAGAGGTTTGGAATTTTTTGAGTTGGAAGCTGTGTTATAATTCTGCCACACCATCCAAGGCATAAAAATAATTAAAATATCTGGGCCTGTCTGAGGTGGGGTTTGAATGACTGCTGAAACATTGAAAAACCATCTTAATTCTAACTGTTAAGATCATTCAACCACTGAAAATACACTTGATGCTACACAATTAAGATCTATTTTTTTGTCACCATTACTACTTCTGTTTCATAACTGTATTTCCCCAAGTGATACGATGTTTTATGTCTCAGATATCATGAGTTCCAAGGCAAGCAGGAGAGATAGGATATACTCAGTAAAATTCAGAAAATGCATAGGATGAATTCTGGAAACCTGAAACTTCAGGAAGTCGCTCTGCATGGGCAAAACAGCAAATTTATTACAGGCAGAAACTTTTCCTGCTCTGCTTTGTGGCTTGAGTGAAGGGGCAAATCCTGAGGAATACTAATTTTCTGTTCCGTTATCCAAGAAAAGCAAGCTGTCAAAATGCGCTGGGGCAAAGGGAGTTTGGGAGAACCACTGCAGTGCCTTTGCTCACCTTTTAAATCCTCAGGCCTGGGGCTCAGCACACAGCCAGCTCTAGGGCTGGAAAGAGGCACCAGAGCTCTACCCCAGCAAATGAAAAGGCATCGTGTGGCTGCTGCAGAGAGCCTGCTGCGAGCTGGCTGCTGCAGGGTTGTGGTGGGTCGGGCCTGGGGTGTCACTCTCTCCCAGGCTGCCTGTTTAAAAGATGAGTGCCTGCACTGTTTTAGCCATGCAGTAAAGGGTTCTGATTTACAGTCACTGTGGTGGTGGCTGCAGGAGCGGGGATCCCGAGACACGGCCGTGTGGCTCCTCCTGGCAGTGTGACATGAAAGGCCAATTTACTCTGGCGTCAGCTGGCTTGCCTCCATCTCCTCATTTTGCTGGCGTTGCTCCATTTTGTCAGACCCAATTTGTAATTTGCCTTGAACTGAAGCGATACCCTGGAGTCAGGATGTCCTTTTTGTGTAGCTGGCCACTTAGTGACGTGCTGTTACATTTTATCTATTGACCCTCTGGCCGAGGAGAACGTGAAATATTCCTGATTATAGTTACAAAACGAGTTTCAGTCTAGCTGCTTGCCCGTTTTAGGCGCAGGTCTATGCAGGTGAGAGAAGAGCCTGGCTGTTCCTCCTTGTTTTTATTCTGTGAGCACCTCTAAAATCAGGAAGCAGCCCTCATGGTCTATTAGAGAAAAAACAAACCCAACTGAGCAAAACCCAGCCTGACAGCACTGATCCACTGGCTGCTGTAGAGAGCAGCCACCTGCCCCCAGGTGCTTGTCATTCTGGAGATGTCTCTTGCCTTAAAAAGGCACTCAGGGCCACTCCACTCATTTTAAATACCAGGGGTTATACCTTGAAAAATGCCATCTATATCTTAAATGTTCATGCTTGTCTTTAAATTTCTTCAAATTAATGGGGTTGTCCTACCTGGTTGCTGCATGAGGAGTGAAGTGTCACAGTGGTCGGGGAATTGCCTGGTGCATCTGCTCTGCCTCTTGTGAAACGCTTTATCAAAATATCTATTACTCCATGGCTCCAGATCCAGCTCTTTGTAAGACAAAGTACATGCATTAAACATAAAACACGTTGCACACAAACAAGGATACAAATAGCTGTTTCTTTGCTTCATCTGTTGCAGCACTCACAGGAATCTGCAGGGAATCTCCTGGTGGAAGGGGCCGGAGCACAGTCCAAGTGTGTTTGTAGACAAACAAAGCTGGTGGCAATAAGCTATTTTAGGAGGTAGCAGGAATGAAGTGTGTCCTTTTGAGGAGGAAAGTGTGGTCCTTAGTATCCTAAGGAATCTTGTAAGAAGAAACTATTAAGTAACAGGGGGACTTCGTCACTTTTAAGTGGATTCAAATTAAGCTGTTGAAGTCCTAAACCAGCTCAAAAATGGTTTCAGATGAGTCTGCCTTTGTCCTGGCTTGTTGCTTGTGTGTTACCCAGCTTTTCACCAGCCACAAAGGGGAAGAGTAGTGTCCAGCCAGGGGATTTTTGCAGGGAGTCCAAACTCCAAATACGTATGTGAATTATTCCAAGCACTTCATCTGGTATTTGTGTTCCTATGTCTGTAATCCTGTATCTGTGTGGACAGAAACAGTGTTGTTTTTTTACATAAATACATGCAACTACATCTTGTCCAGTGCAGGAAACTCTCCTGCTGGGCAGCAGGAGGTCCTCAACTTTGCCCTTCTCAGCCGAAAATCAAAGTTCTTTTCGGATTCCCAAGACCTGACCAATTTTTGCAAGATAACTTTTGGCTGACTGGCCAAAACTTGATGATACTACCCCAGTGAGTGGCCACCACTTGTGCTGTGTGCAGTGTGTCTGTGTGACACTTGGCACTATCCTCACTCCAGGCTATTCCTCCAAAGTGGTTTCTACCAGACTTTCTGCTTGGAAACATTTTACACCCATTTGAGTGAGCCAGGGCTTTGTGTGCCTGGAAATATTTTTGGTGTTTATCTTGATTTACCCTCCTGCTACTTATATGCCATTTATCTGGCTGCTTCTTGTGGTGTATCTCTTCCACTTCAGAATCTTCTGGCTTTTCTCTCTGGGCTCAGTAGTGCAGGGTAATACTGCAGTGTACAGCATTTCATAGTCAAAAATGTCCACGTAGCTGATAAGAGGAGTCCTGTCCTTAACACAGCTTTTTATGGGCAGCCTGAAACAATAAATATCCAGATACTGCTGTTTGTGAGCGTGCTGGGGAAGCACAAACAAGAGACAAAGTCCCTTTGTGGGGACACAAAGCCTTTCTGCTGAGTTTCCCCATCCCTTTCATCGCAGCCCTCATCACCTGCCTCTCGTGCTCCCATTCTCCCCGGGAACAGCAGGAAAATGACCGATTTATGGTGCTCTGGTTTGGAAGGTGGAAAGTGTTCCCTCCTGCTTATGAACCTGTTCTGCCATTCTTACCCTTTGGGCCAAGGCCTGGTACAGTCAGAAGGAGCAGCCTGAGGGTTTAATTAGTGATCATGGGGCTTGGTCTTTACCATGGTGCTGGCTTGAGCACTGCGGTGAGCTCAGGAAGGATCCAGCTCTCTGCCCCAAGGCCCCTGTGCACCTGTGGTGCTTAGTTTGTGCTCTGAACTCCAAATTTGAGAGCTTAAAGACAAAGCCTGGATTTCTCTTCTACTTAAATATTCATGTTCTGTTCTGCCGTATATTTCATAGGTGGTCTGGGCTGATGGGTGTTATTTTTAGCCTCCAAGTGTCAGTGGTTCAAGATGGCTGGTGCTGCCCTCCCTTTCATAAGCAGCCCTTCCTTCCCTTTCTCATCTGCTAGGCTCTGACTTGCCCCCAGTGGGAGAAGCACCCTTTTTCCCCCATAACCAAAGTTTTGGTTTCTTCTGCTGCCTAAGAACCAGGGCTCAGCAATACATTTTTCTCCCTGCAGGTGATAGTGGACACCCCAACCAGCCCGGTGACCAGTGGCCTCCCGCTCTTCTTTGTCATCACTGTCACAGCTATCAAACAGGTACAGGTGTCACTGTGGGGAGGAGGAGATGCTCTTTGGGACATGTAGAGAAAATGATGAACAGGTATTTAAATATACCCAGAAGCCACCATCATGTGCTGTAGGTTTGGTGCACCCTTCTTAGAGGGTGAGACGTGCACTGGTGCTTTTCAAGAGAGGCTGCATTTTGAGTGTGGTTATTGGTGCCTCCTGTTTTGACAGTGTAAAACATGTCTGTGCTGTTGTAAGCAGGCTTTGAGGGTCATTAAAGCTTTCTGCTGTAGTTCTGGTGTTACTTGAATGTTTTTCCTCTTTTTAGAAGAGCTCTCTGAGTCCTTGCAGAGACGTGCTCCAAATACAGCCCACACTCTGCTCCCATGTTGGTAGGTGGAAAGGACAGGTTCTGTTCAGCCACTCAGCTAGCCCTGAAAACATGTAGTCCTCATCTTCTTGCAGTGTTAAAAGACCTTTTGCCTCCCATTACAGGCACACATGCCATTTAAAATTTCCTGATTGAATAATGAAAGAAGTTTCTTCTATGGGGGCTGGAAAGGGAGAGCTAGAATAAAATCTATCTGCTTCAAATCTCAATGTTTTATTCTTCCAGTAAAGGCTGAAGAGGAAGAGTCTCATCCTGCGTTACCATAGGAAAGAGTTGCAGGCTGCTGAGTGTATTATTCACATTATCAGTCTGTTCTTGCCAACGCTGAGAATAATGGAAACGTGTTACAGTAGTTTAGCTGCTCGTTGCATGTCCCACATATAGATTATTTTTATGTGTTATTTTAATCTGTTCTGAATCTGTCAAATATGTATATGAAGTTTTTAAAATAAATTGATTCAGTCTGAGCTACTCTGGTTGATGTTTTGTCAGGCATGGAGGAGGTCTGAGGACCGGTTGCCTTATTCATTGTTTTCATGTGTCCCTCTCATCCTCACTCCTCCCTTTTCAATAGTTTACTTGCTTCCTTACAAGTTTGTGTTCCTGTGTCTGTGCCTTAGGGGTACGAGGACTGGCTGAGGCACAGAGCTGACAATGAAGTGAACAAAAGCAACGTCTTTGTTGTCGAAAATGCAAAGCAAGTGCGGAAAGAGAGTGAAAAAATCAAGGTAACTGTTAACAGAACTCGTGTGTGTTATCACTGAGGCTGATGGGAACACAGAGGTGTGTGCTGAGGGGACAAGGGCAGGGGAGGAGGGGTGTGCTGGGTTAGAGCTGCCCCAGTGTGCTCACTTTCAGATGAGATGCTCTGAGAGCTGTTCCCAGTTAAGGAGTGAAGCTGCCTTTGATAGCTTTTGAAAAGCTGTCTCACAAAAGCTGTACTGGGGCTGACAAGTGACAGATCTGTCAGCGTTCTGCACTTCTCCAGGACAGGCAGTCCTCTGGTATTTCCAACTCTCCCAAGGACAGCAGAAAAGTACACTTAGCTTTGACGTTAATTTATCACACCGCACTTCAGGCAAGTACAGTCTCTTGCTCCATCAATATTTAGCAGAGAAATAAATACTAACTGTGCCACGTGGGTGCTCTGAGTCAGTGCGGGCTGCATCACCCCATCAGGCTGTGGAGTGATGCTCAGGGATCCATGCACCTCTTGGACCCCAGTTTACCTTTTAGCCAAATTATTTCTTCTAGGCTTTGGGAGAAGCTAAATCATAACCATCTAATAACAACTGAGAGGACTTTTCACATGAATGTTTCCTTTCTTCTAGGTTGGAGACATAGTAGAAGTGAAAGCAGATGAGACCTTCCCCTGTGACTTGATATTTTTGGCCTCCAGCAGCATTGATGGGACCTGCTATGTCACGACAGCGAGCCTCGATGGCGAGTCCAATTTCAAGGTGATGGGGCTGGGTGGGGCAGCGTGTGGGAGCCGGTGCTGGGGTACCTGGAGATGCCACTGCTTGCATGGCAGGGCTGTGCTTAGCTGAGGCTGCTGCCACAGAGCCCATCCCTGTGGCTGCGTGGCTTTAACAGCTCTTGCCTCTTGTCTGCTTCCAGTGCGTCAGCAGTGAAGCCCTCGGGGATTGTTTGTGCTCTGTTTTGTCTCCAAGGGCCATTTCTGCTGGCGCTGCCCCAAATTGGATTGCTTTTTATCGATACAGCTTCGCTGCCCATCACAGGAGCTGTTAGCGCTGCCCTGCTCCGGCCACACTTTGTGAGCTCTGGTGCGCCAGGGGAGCAGTGCCTGCAGCTCTGCAGCTCCTTTCCAGGACCTGCCAATGCTCCTGTTACTTAACCAAGCATTTCCAGTGAGATTAGGGACTTTTTTGAGGCAGTATGTCTAGATTCATTTGGGGAATTTTTCAGCAGCGTGAGAAAAGCATCGCTTCTGGGATTTTCTCTCCCTTTCCCTGAAGCAAGCAGTGAAATTTAATACTAGTCTCGCTCAGGATGAGTATCTTCAGTTTATTTTCTTTCTTTCTCTATCTCCCCTTCTCTAAACTAGGGAAAGAAGCAACAACAAAAAACTTCTATGCGTCAGAAGACATGAACATTTGGTTGCACTTGAGTTTGATAAATATTTATACAGATACGAGCAGCTGCAGTAGTAAGACTGGAAGATACTTTAAAATTACATGATTCATTCTAGCATACTCTGAAGTCAGTGGGAATACCACTGTGGATCTGATACGTTTGTCTGGGATTTGTGGCTCTTCTCTATGGGCAGCTCTTAATTGGCACTGGATGACCTGTGTGGGAGTTGGTGCAGTGCTGGTGCACAGTACTGGTTCCACTAGTGAGGAGCAGTTGGAGCTCTGAAGTGGCTTGAGGCTAAAAATAGCTAACCATGTTAAAAGGCTATTGCTTATTTGTGGCAGGTGTATTATATGCATGAGTTCACATTACTTTTGCAGAGTCTGGGCTCTTAGTAACTTGTGAGTCTGGAGATGCGATGCTGAGTTTCTATATCAAGCACTGTGGTGTTTTTTTCTTGGTTTGTGGATTCCTGTAGGTGACTGGGAGCTGTCTCCTGTTTCATGACAAAGTGAAGATGAGTCTGAAGGGGAAGAGGGAATAGAAAAGCCAGCTCTGTTTGGGAAAATAGATCTAACATTACAGAGCAGGGTTTGCTGCAAAAGCGGGGTGAGGGAAGCACTCGGGTAATCACCAAACCTCATCTGCAGGGTTATCTGCTGCCTTCTTGGTGGGGATTTTTCTTGTGTTTGGGGCCTGTCAGGTTGAGGTATGGGAAGGGTGGCTGATTAAGTGAAGCTGGAATAGAACTGTAAAAGAGATTTTGTCAGGGCTCTGTCTTTGAAGCACAAATCTTTGGCCATATGTTAGCTAAAAGAACATGTGTTTTCTAAATACACTAAAGGATGTAAAGTTTGTGGAATTGATTGGGAGGCAGCTTTGAAGTATCACTCAGTAATTGCCCAGTGTCTCTGCTGATGGGAGCAATGCAAAAAGCCACACAAGGGCTGGGTTTGGTACTGGGCACTGCAGGAGCAGTTTTGACTTGTGCTTCACAAAAGCTGTGATCTATACTGGAGATCCATGTGTGCTTGTGCATTGTCAATTGGAAAAGCCAAGCAGGTCACCACGGCAGCAGGAAGGTGGGTGTTTCTAATGCAGTGACTGCAGCGTGTGTAACGTGGCCGTGCCTCCCGGGATGCGCAGGGAAGGGGATGCGAACGTAAGGAGTGGAGGAAGCGTTTTAATGAATTTGTTTATGAAGATGGATTGAGGCAGCCTGCCGTGCAGCCCGCCGTGACTTGGAGCTCTGAGCAGCTCCTATAAATAGAGCCTGAAAGGCAGTGAGCAGATCCTTTGTGGGCTTTTCAGTTAATTATGAGAGATGAACCTTTGCAGCAGCAGCTGCTAAAAATAGCTCTGAGTCTGCCAGTGCTCTGCCTGATCCCTGGTGCTGGAGCTGGTGTCTGGTTACCGTCAGGAGCCAGGGCAGGTGGTCCCCAAGAGCCCCTTCTTCATGGGGCACCTGCAGCCTCCGCTCCACCCCAACCAGGGCAAGTCCCCAGGGAAAACCAAGGATGCTCTGCTTTCAATGGGTGCCTTACTGAGGGACACCCAGCAGCTCCTTGTACCGTGGTCTCCCTTAAGCTTTAGTGACTTCATTCTTTTGTTGAGAGATGCTTCAGCAGCTTTGTTGGAGCATGGTGAGGGCTTGGGAGAGCTGCTGGTGCTGACAAGCTTGTGCATGGTGGCATTTTAAGTAATGGGGTATAAAACTTGGGGATGGGGTTGTTGCTGGGGCTCGTGGTGACGCTGCCTGTGCTCCTGTGCCCAGACTCACTACGCAGTGCGGGACACCACCGTGCTCTGCACCGATGAAGCCATTGACACCCTCACCGCCACAATTGAGTGTGAACAGCCACAGCCTGACCTCTACAAGTGAGTCTGCCCGTCCTGCATCCCCTCCTGCCCATCCTGCATCCTCCTTCCCTGCAGCTGCCTGGTGTCATCTCCCTGCAGACACCTCAGCACCATCGCTTGGGGGATCTGCAGTTCAGCAAAGCAAAGGCCATCATCTTTTCATCAGAGACCAAGAGGTGTCTCAAGGCAGTGATAAGCTACTGGACCTTTTCTGTATGAGGATGGCAAAGTCTTCAAAGCTCAGTGTCTTTGCAGACAAGCCTCCCTTGTGCAACACTTGTCATGGTATAATGAGCTGTTTTTTGTCAGCTCAGGAGTATTAATGGTCCATGCACCCATTTTTAGGCCACTCTACCTCCCAAGTAAAATGCAATGGGCTGTATGACTCCCAGGAGTAGGTGGTCTGTGTGGTTAAATCCCTTGAGGGAGGTTTGCTGCAGTGTGCTGCAGTCTGTAATGGCGATGTGCTGGGATATGTAGGCACTGGGCACCCTTGAGCATGGAAAATGTGTGGCTTCTCCCTGTCCTGAGCACAGACACCCCTCTGAAACATTAAACTCTCAATTTCACTTGTTTCTGTGTTTGCTTCCATTTTCTGTCAATGAATTGTCTCTAGTATGTTTCTAATGTGTTTGTAATGCAAGTTTCTCACATTTTTATTACAGATTTGTTGGAAGAATTATCATCTACAGAAGTAACCAAGAGCCCGTAGCCAGGTTGGTCTTGCAGCTGTCTGCTGGCCCTCCTCAGAGGGGTTGGGCATCTAGAGAATTTCGAGGATCTGAGCTTGTGCTGCCATCATTTGGGAATGGCTTTTTTTTTTTCTTAAATTATTCCAAAGATTTCATTCTAAAAGGAGGCCTCCCTTCTGCCATCCTGTGATTTGTTTGAGCCCCTTTTGGGGAAGCAGTGCAGGACCACCTGGTAATGTCCTGCCCTGCTGACGGGGCACAAATTTACCAGGCAATTACAAAATATCGTCATTCGAAGGTAAGCAAAAACTTAAACATCAGAGTGTTTCAGGGGAGAAAAATGCAAATGATGTTCATAAGACATCCAAAAGAGTTGGCTCTCACCAGAGCATTGTTGAAAGGGTTTTGTGCTGTAGTGGGTCTGTTCATACCCTAGAAGCAACACAGGGTCATTAGGGGTTTCAAAGAGAAATAAAAACACAAATGGGGCTGTCAGCTTTGATGGTGCCATTGATTGACGGGGCTGGAATGGACAGGCTTCTGATGATTTTAACACTGCATTTTTATATAAAGTACTGGAACATACTAGAGCTGAACATTTTGCACTTACTCCTCAAAAACCATACTGAAAATCCCGCAATAACAGTGGAACTTTGTGCATTGGGGATAGTATTTGTAAAATGAAATGGAAATGTAATTATATAAAGAGAAAAACAAACTCAAGCAAGGCCCCATTTTACGTACAAATCATGTAATCAGATCTAAGGAACCTTTGTTTATCTTTATAACCTATTTCTGATTCTAATTTATTAAGTAGTTTGAGTGTTCTTTGAGTTATGTAATGTTATAATTTCTTTTATGTTTAGGTCTTTGGGTCCTGAAAACCTGTTGTTGAAAGGTGCTACCCTCAAAAATACCAAGAAGATTTATGGTGAAGTTATTTTTATTTATTTGAATAGTTCTGATAAATAATGGCAAATGTAGATGTTCACTACTAAATCTGGAGAGGGAACATACTTCTCTACAGCCTGTCTACCTGGGCTGTCCAGCTGCAATTTTCGTGCAAGCTGATTGCATAGTGGCTGGGGTGAAATTAGGAGGCACTGGTTCTATCTGCAGGGCTGCCCTGCAGTGCAGGTTGTGTTAATACACCAGAGCAAGTTTTCCTTTTTGCCTGAGACACGATGAGCAAGGAGTTGTTCCCAAATCCTTTGCTGGAAGCGTGCTGGGAGCAGAGTCTCAGACGCTGGTGATGGAGGCTGACGGCTGTGATGGGAGACTGATGCTGTTCCTGACTGTACGTGACCCACGGGCTCCTGCTCCCTGCTCTGGGGTACAGCAATTACATTGCTCAGCAGCCTCAGAGGTTTCTGTAGCTGAACAGTCCTTGGGTAATGCCTCTTTCTTCAGCTGGGATTGGAGTTTGATGTAAACACCGATGCCCCTGATGGCCGAGTGCCAGCTGGGTCCCTCCGGGGCTGCGAGTCCCTTATGAGCCCTGCTTTGATACCCTGCAGGAGTTGCAGTCTATACTGGAATGGAAACAAAAATGGCTCTGAACTACCAAGGGAAATCTCAGAAACGGTCTGCAGTAGAAAAGTGAGTATTTATGTTCAGAAAAAATCAGTAAAACATGTTGGATTTGGGTTTGTTTTTAATGGATGACATGTACAGAAATAATCCCCTAATCTGCTGCCTTTTGTTTCACATGCTCTCTGATTGCATAGAAAAAATCTGGGTATTTGATAAAGCATATCTAGCAAGAAGCAGCATCATTTAGTAGCTTTTTTTATTTAAAAACAAAATTAGGAAATGTTAAAATATATGAACCTGACCCTGAGTATCAGCAGTGTCAAAAGCACTTGTTCTGTAATTCCCTTCTTAAAAGTAAGGAAGTCTCGTTCCTGTCTATTTACATGCTTTTCTGTATAAAAATAGCTGCAAGAATTTGAAAAAAAGAAACCTGTATTTCAGATCTATCAACGCATTCTTGATAGTGTATTTGTGTATCCTATTGGGCAAGGCCACTGTGTGCACGACTCTGAAATACGTCTGGCAGAGTAATCCATTTAATGATGAGCCTTGGTACAATGAAAAGACTAAAAAAGAGAGAGAGACGTTCAAGGTAAGTGGATTTGTATTTCAGCACCTCCTCCAGCTTTACTTACTCTGACTGTTTTGTTTAATCTGATAGTGCCTGCTGCCAGCCCTGGGAGTCCTGTTTGCTCACAGAAAGTGCTGTTGTTTCCTTCGGTCTCTCCTGCTGTTTGTGTTTCTTTTGTGCCTCTCTCATGCTTGTGCACAGTGATATTTGTGTGGAGCAGGGCAGAGCATAAATAAATACTATTTAATGTAGAAATGCAGTTGATTTAACCTGGGTCCTTATCTGAACTCGAGCTATCTTTCAGCTTTGAATAGGTAAACTTAAATTGAGGCCATGTCAAACAGTTTCTTAAACTTGCCGAGACGTGGGCAGTCAAGCCTGAGAAGAGTGAGTGTAAGTGTGTAGGGATCTTTATTTGATGGGTTATTGAGGAGGACTTACAGGGATGTCACTGCATCGCTTGTATCCTTGCCACAGCTTGACTGGTCTCAAGCCACCTGCTCCTTTTTTCCAGTTACTTGGGATCAGGACAAGCCTGTAGCAGTGCATTCTTAAGAGGAATGTGCTGGGATGAAACACTGTTTTGGTCACTATGAAGCAGTGAGATGTGCTCGTGTACCTGGCAGATCTGCAGAAGGGAGTGAGATTTTCTGTGCCAAAGGAAAATGGGATTTAGCCCTGTATCGTAGCTGTATTCATTTTAATGTTGGTTTTTTTCTATTTAACCTTAGAAGAGAAGCTGTCTAGAATCCCTGAGGTGTGGCTGTGAAGTGCCCTTGTGTCCTGACAGCCACAGGCTGCATCTTCTCCTCTTTCCTTTGCAGGTCTTGCGGATGTTCACGGACTTCCTGTCATTTATGGTCCTCTTCAACTTTATTATCCCTGTCTCCATGTACGTTACAGTAGAGATGCAGAAGTTCTTGGGCTCCTTCTTCATCTCTTGGGACAGGGAGATGTATGATGAAGAAATACAAGAGGGAGCGTTGGTGAACACCTCGGACCTGAATGAAGAGCTCGGGCAGGTCAGAGCGTGCTGTGTTTGCATCTGCTTGGATGAAAATGTGGCTGAAAGGGCCCTCCCTGCTAGGAGCCCTTGTTGTGGCAGTCCCCCGTGGTCCCCTCGGGCCAGAGCTTCACCCGCTTCGGTGGCACTTTCCATTTAATGTGATTCCACTCGCCCTGCAGAACAGATAAGGTTATAAATAGTGCATGAAAGAGCAGGAATTGGGTCACGCCAATTGTTTCCATATTGGGGAATGTCAGGCGCAGCGCTCTGCGTGTTAGGGTGCTTTGCTTTCACTGCTTCAATTAAAAATTAAAAATCCTCTGTCTTTTTGAGGATTAATGAAAATGTCTGCCCAGTCATCTCCCTGGGCGTGCAGAGCACGTGCAGCTGTGCTGCTGCTGCTTTGCTGGGGCACCTAGACAGCTCAGGCTTCCCTTTCTCATCTGCACCGGGAGGGACGAGTGCCTCCTGCTTTTGATTTTGCATTAAAAACAATGATAAAAATATACTTGGAGTAGCAATTAGCAGCAAGATGAAGATCCCCCAAAGGAGGCAGCAGACCTGCAGCAGCAGTTCTATAAGCACTAGGGCTATAGCAAAGGACCCAAGAAAGAGCATGAGGGGAAAGTGAAGAGCCTGGAGACAGATTTTAAGTCTTCAGAAGCTGCCTCCTGCCACCTATGCAACAGGCTGAAAAAACAAAGGAGCTGCTCTAAGGAGCAAAGTAACAGAACTTCACAGTGATGTAGTGGGCACCTGCATCTTTTTTGCAGTCAGGTTAGGATAGCAACCAAGTACTCTCCAGCATTGCACAGATGCACTAAAATGCCCCAGCCTCTGTTTTTAGGGGCTCTTTCCCCCTAAAAACAGGTCCCCCTTTGACCCTTGGGGTTGGGGGTGCAGCAAGGCAGTGCCTGGTGCTTGCAGGTGGAGTACGTGTTCACGGACAAAACCGGGACGCTGACGGAGAACAGCATGGAGTTCATCGAGTGCTGCATCGACGGGCACAAGTACAAAGACTGCATCTCGGAGGTGGATGGCTTCTCCCAGACTGATGGACCCCTGAAATACTATGGCAAAGCTGAAAAGGTAAGAAATGTGTATGTGGGTGGCTGTGAGGGTTTTGTGGCCAGCTGCTGGCTGGGCGGTGGCGTTCAGCTGGTAACGAGCCCTCCCTCCCTCCTGCCCAGAGCCGCGAGGAGCTGTTCCTGCGGGCCCTCTGCCTGTGCCACACGGTTCAGATCAAGGAGGCAGACCAGTTGGATGGGCTGCTGGCACATCCAGAACGCAAATGCACTTATATCTCCTCTTCCCCAGACGAAATCGCTTTGGTGAAAGGCGCAGAAAAGTAAGAATGTGAAGATGTTGGATTTTTAATTCCCTCTCTCTGGTGGGAAGGAGGGAGGTGAGGGTGATCTGAAGGCGACAGATCCCTTTCCATGGTCTCTCTGGGAAGCAGGCTGTGATACCAGTGCTGAACCTGACCTGCAGCCCTGTGAAGCCACACGAGCCATTGGATTTAAATGAGTTCTCTGTTAAAGGGATGCTCTGTAAAGGGTCTTCGCTGAGCAGCTCCCTGGGAGGCCGTGGTTTGCATTCACTGAGAGCAGCCCCAAGGTGCTGCAGTGCCCAGGTGTGGCAGAGGCTTCTTTGCTGGAGCCCACGTGGCCTTGTGCTTTAATCCCCTAGAAACAGAGACCAGTTACCACGTGCATATTGCAGTGAAATTGTTTCCTTGCCATGCAGTGGCAAAATAATAAGATGGTTACTTTTGTCAACCCCACGTTTGAATCCTGCCAGAGATGCTTGAGGCTAGGCTGAGTGGGGCTTTGAGCAACCTGGTCTGGTGAAAGGTGTCCCTGCCCATGGCAGGGGTTTGGGACTAGGTGATCTGTAAGATACTCTCCAGCCCAAACCATTCAGCAGTTCTATGCTCTCACCAGCCCCTAGGTTTTAAATGGAGGCTGTTGAAGCTGTATACACTTGCTCATGGCTTGTAAACCTGCCAGAGACCCAGTGGACCATGTCCAGAGGCTCTCAGTGTCTGTGTGCTCCAGTGCCCAAGCTCTCCAGGGGCTGGGAGTGGTGCCAGAACATCTTAGCAGGCTCTGCGTGGAGCAAGCAAACATCCAGCCATGCTCCTTGGCTCGGGCTCCCTGACTTCTGTGCTCTCCTCTGCAGTGCAGAAGGTGAAACAAGAACATTGTTATGTATAACGTGTGCCAATGGGTGTTTTCAATGTTGTTCTGTCCTTTTGTTTATTGACAGGTATGGTTTCACTTTTCTAGGACTTGAAAACGATTTCATGAAAATACGAAACCAAAAGAATGAAACTGAGATGTAAGTGCTGCTGGGGCTGCTGAGGAACAGGGCTGTGCTCTTCTGCACCACTCCCACCCAGCTTATTCGAGTTTGGTCAACCTGGCAGGGTCAAAGCTGTTCCTTGAGGGCTGTCAGACCATGCTGACCTGCCCCAAAACTCCTGTCCCCTTCACAAAGCACAGCACATCAAGGTGTAGGCGAAAAGGCTCACTTGCAAAAGTCCATGGGTGGTTTACTGATGTCTAAATTCAGGTCCCTCAAGAGCCTGCAGTGCTTTGTATGTATCCTTGATCTGTGCCAGGCTGTGCAGGTGGCTCCTGGGATTCATGGGGTGGCTGCTGACCTTATGGGCCATGGCAGGATACTGTAAGCCTAAACTTGTGGTACGGCTCCATTCCCTGTAACCTTTTTTCCCCTCCCAAGCTGAAAAGAGTTCGATTTTACCCTGTGCTCGCAGCTTGGCAGACATCTGGGAGTCACTGACCTAATCCCAGCACTCCCCAAAAACTGGCCTTCACAAGCGAGTTTCACTTCTTACTTCCCTCATGAAGAAACTTCTTATTTAAATGGGAGACTCGGTGTTAACTGCTTGTGGCATGTGGTGCCCCATTCCCTGCGGAGCCCCTGCCCAGCCTGGGGGCTTGGGGAACTGATGGGCACCCACACCCTCAGTACCATGCTTACATCACCACAGGACTACTGGAATTTGGGCTTTTTCCTCTGTTTTCTTGTGCAGTAGCTGTAAAATTCATTCCCCAGTGGATGATGCCACTTGTAGGGTGTATTGATTTCTGCAGCTCATTGTTAGTGATTTTCTGTCTCAAATAGTTATTTTTCTATTTTTCCTTAGCTGAGTCAAAGCTTTTTTCCTTTTTTTTTTAAAGGTATCAACTTCTCCACGTGTTGAACTTTGACCCTGTCCGGCGCCGTATGAGTGTCATTGTGAGAACCACCACAGGTACAGTCAGAGTGCATTTGTGGACTCTCATACCTGTGTACACAGCTGTAAAACACATCCTCCTTATCCCTAGACCCAGAGAAGCTGAGCTGTTAGGCTTTCTAAGCTGGTCTAGCTAAATCCTGTACTGGGTCTGGTTGCCATAGAGTTAATTTTCCTTCATAGCAGCTGTTTGGGACCAGCAGCAGATCAGGGGATGGGAGCAGTGACCCACAGGGAGCTCCCTGCCTGCCTTGTTCCAGGCTGGAACAAGTACAGGGCAAGACATGTGAGAATGTTCCCTGGGTGGGATGGGGTTTCATGGGAATAACAGACAAAAATTCAGAGGTCACCACCCTTCTCAAGTGTCAGTCCTGTAAGGTTTGGGATGCTGGTTTTACCCTCCCTGGAAAGGTTGCCAAGGCTTACAGATAGGAAACAATGTCCAGCCTGTTGCAGAAAACTTGCCAAGAGGCAGGTAGGGACACCCAAAGTCTCAGCCAGGTCAGACAAAGGTTTTTCACGGCCTGAATGGTGAAAGGCCATTTTTGGTAGGCAGTCAGTCAGGCTTCTAGCAGTTCCTTCTTTAGTCCTGCCAGATTTCCTCCCTCTGCATCACTTGCTTGCTATTGGCCTTGTTAAGTCTTTCTGCAGCTTGTGAGTGCTATAAACTATTTATAATTTGCTTTTAGGAAAGTTGCTTCTCTTCTGTAAAGGAGCAGACTCCTCTATTTTTCCAAGGGTCCAGCAAGAAGAAATCCAGCAAACAAAAGTCCATGTGGACCGCAATGCTATGGTGAGCACACGGATGGAATTTGGCTGGCTCCTGGGGTCAGGAAAGCCTTATTCCAAAAATAGGGATGTGACCTTGCTTTGGAGGGAAGTGTTGAAAACGTGTCACTTCACATTGTTTTGATGCCAGGCTTCTTTCCTTTTCTGTTTCATTGGCTTCCACCTTTATTTGATATACTTATATGGTCCTCCATCACATTTGAGTCCAAGCATCTCCCAGGCAAGTCAAAAATAGAAATAACATCAGCAGCCTGGTCCCAGGCGTGGTGGCACCTGGTCCCTGCTCTCTGTTGGCTGCACACTCTCAGCCCTGGTCCTTCCCTTAGTTTCTTTTTGCTGTTACCTGCACATAATAAGGAGAACCATGATTACTCTGGTGGGAAGAAGTTACTGTATAAACACGGAGAAAATTGCTCTTTTGACACAAGCCAACAAATTATCCTTGCCCTCAGGGTCCGTACTGCCAGAAGCACTGGTGGTAGACAAAAGCACTAACCCTAAAGCAAGGAGCTGTAAAAAATCTGGATATAGGGCGTTTGTCCACCGTATTTTCTCTCCCTCCTGCTGCCAGGATGGCTACCGAACGCTCTGTGTGGCCTTCAAAGAACTAACTCAGAAGGAGTATGACAAAATTGACAGACAGCTCAACGAAGCCAAGATGGCTCTGCAGGACAGGGAGGAGAAGATGGCCAAGGTTTTTGATGACACAGAAGCAGACATGCACCTGATTGGGGCTACTGCTGTAGAAGACAGGTAAAGAGGTGACTCCACCACCAGCACTGTGCTACCTGTGGTTTCTCTGTGATGTGGCCTTGTGGCCCTGGCTCGCTGTGGTGGAACTGAACAGCCAGGCAGATGCTGGCAGTGTCCAGGGCAATTAATTACACCATGGCACAACCCATTTCACAGTGCCCTAGTTGCTTAAATTGGCTGGTGTAGTAGGAATTGGGATTTATTAATGAAACTACAGAAATACTTGCACTTCGAGAGAGTGAATTAAGCACACAGCATTAATTTGCACATCAAAACAAATTCAATTCCACATTCAGTTATAGTAACTGCAAGTGTAAATTAAACTCTTACTGTGAGGCCTAAGATTCAAGAGTATAAAGCAGCGATTTCTCTTTTTGCCTGCAAATAAAAATTTGGTATTGCTGACTTGTAATCCTTACTGCTGTGGCAGTGGTCTCCCCAGCATGGGAAAAGTCAATTAACTTCTCTTGAGCTGGTATTTCCTACCTGCAGGATCAGGGTTACGTGGGTTAGGTGTGGCCAACCTGCGAAGTGATGCTTTGCTTCTACTTGCAGGCTGCAGGAGCAGCTGGCAGAGACGATCGAAGCCCTGCACGCAGCGGGCATGAAGGTTTGGGTGCTGACAGGGGACAAGATGGAAACTGCCAAATCCACCTGCTACGCCTGCAGGCTCTTCCAGACCAGCACGGAGCTGCTGGAGCTGACGGCGGGAACGGTGGGCGAGAGCGAAAGGAGGGAGGATCGGCTCCATGAGCTGCTGCTGGAGTACCACAAAAAGCTGATTCAGGACGTTCCCAAAAACCGGGGAGGCCTGAAGAGGTGAGTGAGCCAGAGGACCCAGCCGTGCGCATTCAGATGCAAATTTGGTAGAGAAATAGGACCATGCTGTGGCCCTGGGGACTGGTAACTTGCAGACGCTGCGACCGGTTCCTTTGCTTTGCTCATCATCTCTGGTATTAGTTGGCTTTGAACTTAACTGCACTGTTCCTTTAGTGAAGGGCACATGTTAAGTCCAAGCTTTTTAAAATTGCTAAGCCCCAAAAAATGGATGGGAAGAAGATTAACCCAAAAAGCAGGTTTTTTTTCACTAAGATGATACAAGCAGCTAGGCTGACTTCTTAGTCTGATTATATTTCAAACGTGTTCCTTGTTGTGCCCCAGAAGCTGGACGTTGAGTCAAGAATATGGACTGATTATAGATGGCTCGACGCTGTCGCTGATACTCAACCCTTCTCAGGACTCTGGCTCTAGCAATTACAAAAGCATATTCCTACAAATCTGCTTGAAGTGCACTGCAGTCCTTTGCTGCCGGATGGCTCCGTTGCAGAAAGCACAGGTATTTACCTCTAACTGGCTGAAGCACGTCACTGGCTGATGTGACGCACGCTGAATTCATCAGCTGGGACTTGACCTGATCATCTTAATCAACCAGGACTTCTCCAGGCAATGTGTAAGCCTCATCTGAGCTTCAGAGCGTGATGAAAGCACACCATTCTTTCAAATCTGAGTGCAAACGCTTTGTTTAATATGTTGGCAGGAAGCCGTAAACCCAGGCCAATTAGAAATAAACAAAACCTCCCAGTTTGCTCTTTTTTTTTTCCCCTTTCCAAATTTGTCAAGTGGAGTCCGTGACTTCCTCACTCCAGCAGATGATGTCCCAGCCTGATAAGTGATGTGTTTCTGTACCCTGAGATGCGTGAGAGAACCCACCTTTGGGAGAACAGGGTCTGGCAGAAGGGAAGAGCAGGATGTTGCTGCTGGGGTTTGTTTTTAAATACTGTCCTTCAGCCCTGCACAGCTGGATTGGGCTGACTGCAAAGCAAGTGGCAAGGGCTTTTATTAACCTCAGCTCTCCAGGCGTTATATTGCTGCTGTAAAAGCCTGATTGCTTGTCCTGGGGGGAGCAGTGGGAAGGTCTCTGGAGGCTTTTAAACTGAATTTTGGGTTCTGCTGCTGTCCTTTTATTAAATCTTTTAGATTGTGCGAATGGTGAAGAACACGAAAGGAAGCCCAATAACCCTCTCCATAGGGGATGGTGCAAATGATGTCAGTATGATTTTGGAAGCGCATGTGGGAATAGGTAAGAGTCCCTGAAACGTCCATCTCACACCCCAGACCTGTCTGCTCTGGCTGGGGCTCACTACTGAGGCGCAGTCGGTGTTTCTGATAGCACATGGCTAAACCAATCCCACTGAAAAATGGGAGAAATCTGCCCTTGCTTTCTTTGGAGGCAGGGTTTCACTCTAGCTTAATGCTTGAATCATAGAATCATAGAATAGTTTGATTTGGAAGGGGACTAGAGTCCAGCCCCTGTAATGAGCAGGGAGATCTTCAGCTACATCAAGTTCCTCAGAGCCCTGTCCAACCTGACCTTGAATGTTCCCAGGAACGGGGCATCCGCAGCCTCTCTGGGCAATCTGTGCCGGTTTTACCATCCCCACTGTAAAAGAGAGGGAGATGAGACCATCATATACTGCTCACCTGTGAAAGTACCATTCTCTCTCAGTGATACACTGCGGGTTATGTTCAAAAACTCTGTGACCAAATTTGTGGTGGTAAGGATTGCTTGGGGCTCAGGAAAAGAGATGGGTGATTAGCAGCAGTTGTTGCAAGGGCAGTGCAGTGAAAGAGTCAGACTTCAGTGCTGACTGGTCACAGTAGCCCAGCCTGGGGGACCCATGCGTGTTTCCTGGGGGCTCATGCCCAGGTGTGTTGTGTGTGCATTGTCCACATGACTGACAGCAGGCTGGAAACTCCTCCTGTCTGCAGACTGGTGTCAGAAATATGGGAGGCTTCTGTAACTCCACTGAAGAAGGGTCAATGGAAGAGAAAGGGCACGTTCTTCATTTGGGGCTGTTGGAAATTCTGTGGTGCCCTCTAATGAAGGGAATCCAGTGCAGTTCATTTGGATGTGGCTTTTGAGCGAACGGAACAGCTCCGTGGGGATGTCTCAGGAGGCTGAGCAGCTGCAGTGGAATAACTAAGCTGTGTGAGATGCAGGCCAGCCTACGGGGAGCCAATTCCTTATCTTGCATCAGGTTTGCCTAGATACCCTTCACCACACTCTTACACAGGAAATCACAGAGCAGCCTAAATACAGCTTGAAAAGTCCAGAGGCAGGTCTGAGTGTTGTGGAGCCAAAACCACACTGAGTGTGTTAGTGCTTGGTCTCCTGGGGCACTCAGGAGGGAAACTCGGCCTTTGTCACGCCTGAGACCCTGAGTGATGTGAGCAAACCCAGTGGGCAGCACCCAGATTCCAGCCCCTCGGGATTAACCCCTTGCCATGCTTCTGTCTCCAGGGATAAAAGGCAAAGAAGGACGCCAGGCCTCCAGAAACAGCGACTATGCTGTGCCAAAGTTTAAACATTTAAGAAAACTGCTACTAGCACATGGGCATTTGTATTATGTGAGAATAGCACACCTTGTACAGTATTTCTTCTATAAGGTAAGGGGCAGCGTGCAGCTGATTTCTTTGTTCATACTGTGCATTTCTTTGGCAATAGAATAAAATAATAAACAGGAAAAAATGCGTGGGATATTCTGTACTTCTGTTTTCCTTCCCCAGACCAGGCTGTGTCTGCCATATGCCTGTCCGTTGAAAACAATCCTTACAGGGGAACGTGAACATCCTTCTAGTGTCTTCTGCAGATATTAACTGCTCACTGGATTGGTTTTGTGCTTGATTGAACAAGTGCCCTATCTTGTGTGATGTTGTAATGTCAGACACTAACATCTGATAACAGGAAAAACTACTAGGATTTAGACTGAGAAGTGCTTCCCTGCTGACCATTTGTCTTTTGTTTTCCTAGAACCTTTGCTTCATTTTACCACAGTTTTTATACCAGTTCTTTTGTGGATTCTCACAGCAGGTAACTTCCAGTAATTTGTCTATAAAGGCAAGATAAAAAGCAAGGGGCATAATGAGGCTTCCTAGCAGAGACTTGGCTTTTGGCATCCTGTTCCTTCACCACCTTGGTCTAGAGGACAGTAGGAACTGACCTTGTTGCTCAGCACTGTATCTGGAACATAATATTTTGAGACTGTAACTGAGAAGAAAGCAATCTGCTTTCTTTCCCATCCACCAGCCATAAACACAGGTGGACACCTTCCTGAAGTAATGAGAGAAGCATTTAGCTGGTTTGTCAGCACCTGATTTTGCTACTTCTGCTTCTCTTAAGAGAACAAGTTTTGAAAGGTTGCCTGATCTTGTCTCCTTTGCTGCATTTCACTGCATTAAAAATGTCACTCAGAAGGAAGACAGGTTCATTCTTTTATGGCAGCTTTAAAAAAAGACACACAATGAGTGTCAGCAGAGCTTTGCTTAGTCCAAGTAAGCATCAGAGGGACAGATCCATGTGGTGAGTGGGTTCATGTGCCTGGAGACAAAAGCTTTGGCTTTCGTGTCAACTTAAAGGGCTTTTGTGTCTATTTGGGCTCAAAAGTAACAGGAAGAGTAAATGATGAGAGATAATTCTCTGCTTGTTTTGGCAGAAACACTTGCCTTTTCCTTCTTAAAAAAAAAAGAAGCTATAGTTCCTCTAAAGCAGTCTAGTCTTTAGAGAGCCACAGGAGGCATCAAGTATATTAATAGAAACGGCAGCACAAGAGCAGCAACAGGAAAGCTGTGATAAGGGCTGTTTAGTCATGTTTTTCTAAAAGGAGGATAAGTTGGAGATGAGACCAGCCAGTTACAGAACTTCCTGTCAGTGGGAGCAGGTTCCTGGCCACGCAGCCTGCAGGTGCCTTGTTCCCCCTTGCATTGCACAGAGCGCAGCTCCTGTCCAGTGAGGCTGTGCTGTGTGACAAAGGGATGAATCTGTAGGGTATGTAGGAGACAAGGGCTGGAAATTTATTGTTTAATTTCTTTGTGGAAAGGCTTTTAAAGAGGCTGTTTTCTGTCTGTCTGATTTAACCCTTTCTTCCTCTTCTAAGCCGCTGTATGATGCTGCTTATCTGACCATGTACAACATCTGCTTCACATCGCTCCCCATCCTGGCTTACAGCCTCCTGGAGCAGCACATCAGCATCGACACGCTGACCTCGGATCCCCAGCTGTACATGTAAGTAGTCCTGGGCTGGATACACCTCTGCACAGCTCTGTTAGCCATGGTTTGAGTATTCTTGGTGCAGGCGTGTAAGCAGGTGTCCCTGTCCTGTGTCGGTGGTGGGGGATCACCATGAATTGCAGAAAAAGCCATTTCTGTCCCTCCTGGCCCAGCTGTTTCTGCATTCAAGCTGAGCAGCCTTGTGTTTACTGCCTATTGCTACTTGTTTATGTTCTCTTGACAGTATCTGGTCTAGAAAATTGCACTGGTGTATCTCTAAAAGAGTAAACTGTAGGTGGAATTCTTCATCTGTAAGAAAAATCGAGCAGTGTGGCCAGACCGTTCATTGTTACCTTTGAGCCAGGCAGTGCAAGCCAAGCACATGATAGAGCATGTAATGTATGGAGGGGAGATGTAGCTTTCAGGAGGAAAAAAGGTCCATTCATTTTCAGAAAGATGAATGTTTCTGAAGCCCAGCTCAGGCAGGTAGTTTCTCAGTTTGTCTAAATGGATACGGTCCCCCAGGCTTCCCCTCCACAGGCCAGGTCCCCTTATCAGAACCCAGGGAGCTCTGCTCATCGATTCGCACGCTCGGTTTTCTGCCACGTTGCCCAGGGAAAGGACAGCTTAGAGTGGCTCTCTCCACTTTGCTTATTGTTTTCTCTCTTTGGCTGCAGCGGGGAGAGGCTCCAATCTCGCACAGAAACAGAGGTGCTTTCCATCTTCCTCCCAGCCCTGCCCACACACACGCTTGGGGCAGCCCTTCAGCAAAGACTGAGGAAGATGTTTTTTGGAGGAAACCCCTCTCCATGTGTCTCTCTTGCTATTTCCCCAGCCTGGCAGTGAGCTCAGCCCTGTGGAAAATGCCAGGTCGGGGCTGCTTTGGCCAGTGCCCTGTGCAAGCCCTGTCACTGTGGTGTGATGCTCCTCACCAGTGGAGGAGCTGCTGTGGCACAGCTGTGCTCGAGCCAAGAGTGATGTCTGTGCAGAGAGAGCAAAGAGAATTATCAGGTGCCTAAAATACTGTGTGAAAGTTGCCTTAGGTATAGAAAAAGCAGTGGGTGCAACAAGAGCTGTAAGGCTGGGAAGGGGCTTGGGTGGTTTTGAAGTAAACTCTGAGCCATGACTGATTAGAGCGCTATATTCCTTCACTCGTATGGCAAAATGCCACCGTCTGTATTTTTAAATAGCTTGGTAATTGAATATTGTACGACAGACAGCAGTAACAGCAGGCCCCTCTGCCTTCCCCTGGTGGGCTCTCTGATCTCTGGGGTCTGTCTGCTGAGGGGAAACAGCCTTGGTTTGAATATTCATGACTGCATGTGCTGCTGGATGCAGAGCGCCCGCTGCGCTGCTGCTGGAGGAAATGCTGAGCTGCTGCAGTGCAGATCCTGAGTCTGGAAAAAGCCTGTTTACCGTGAGCGCTGCAGGACAGAAATGGGAATGCAAAACAGAGCTCGCAGGGAGGAAGCTGCTTGTATTTTCTCTCCTTGCAATAATCCACACTTCCAGTCTGGTTTATCCTTGCTCTTTTCTCAGACCCAAACTGTGCTGTGTTAGAACGTGGTCACGGCATCGTTGTGCGTAGGATTCAGTGGGGTCTTGTTTTAGAAACGGCAGCTATAGGAGCCCAGCACCACACAGGTTTGCAAAGTGCATCTTGCTGAAAATGGATGCATTGCTTAAGGAGTTCAGGAGAATAATGTGAAAAAGATGGGGATTTTAAAGAAAGTAATCTGAAAAGATAATGATGCAGGGAACTGTCTTTAACTCCCTCCTGCCCTGATAGCCATCCTGCACTCCCCAGGCCCTGTGTGTGGTCCCTGCAGAGCTTTGCTCACAGCCCATCCGTTTGCTGCTGCTGCCTCTGTGCCAGATCTCATCCTGTATTCAGCCCAAGAGCCTCCTGCTACAACCCCTGTGATAAAAACACCCACCATACAATTCAGGAGGTTATTTTCAGCCTGTGCAGAAAAACACCACTTCAGGGAACAGAACTTGCAGAGCTTTTCTCAAAAAAGGACTTTGTGCGCTCAACAAAAAGAGGGAAGGACACCACAGATTTCATGCATCCCACAGAGCTGCTCTTTAGCCTTACCCTGCTTTTAAAATTTAGCAGATAATGTCAGATACCATGGGCAGTGCAGGGGCTGCAGGAGAGGCTCAGGACAGCATTGCCCCTGTTCACTCTGTGCCTTTTTTATCCAAGTTACCTAGAGGAGAAGGATAAAACAATCCATATGCTGAACCTCTTGTGATTTCTTGTGATCAGCAGCTGCATATGAGAAGTGTTCTTTATGTCCTGTACACTGGCAGGTATTTTTGTGGTTTCCCTCCTTGCCTGCTACAGCAAGTGCTTGCTCCGAAGCCCCCTGATCCCCTGCCTGTGAGGAGCTTTGCAGCGCATCCTAAACGTGGTGGTGACGGTCTTGTTACTCCATCTCTTGGCAGGAAGGTGTCGGATAATGCAATGCTGCAGTGGAGGCCGTTCCTGTACTGGACCTTTCTGGGCACCTTTGAAGGACTCGTGTTTTTCTTTGGGGTTTATTTTCTTTTTCAAAATTCATCGTTGGAAGATAACGGAAAGGTAATGCCACCAAAAAAAGGAAGAGGAGTGTTTGTTTTGTGCGCTGCCTCTGATACGCCTGGCAGGGAACATCTACGCGCTTAATCTGTGCAGTGTGTCTCGAGTCTTGTCCAACAGTGCAGCCTTGCTTATGGTGTGATTCTGCAGCAAATGCTTGAAATAAAACATTTTCCAGATCGCCATGGAAACAGGGCAGAGCTGGTTACACTCACTAGGTAAAATGACTAGTCTTACCCACAGCTCTGTTCCAACCCAGTGAGCTTTGCACAGTGCTCATCCCCTCATGTGCGATCCCAGGCATTGGCCCAGGGCAGGAGCAGTGTCTGTCCTTCCCACCAGGGACAGCCGGAAATTCGGCACGTGCTTGGCCGGTTGTGAGCAGCTGAATTCGCCCACCTTGATGAGATGCTGCTCGTTAGCCCAGACACGGTGCAGGGCTGCTTGTGTGCTGTGCCTGCTCCGGGCTGTGATTGCAGCCTCCCATCTCCCTTTGCCCCGAGGCAAGGCTGGTGCTGGCCTTGTGCTCCTGTTTTGGAGCCAGCATAAGTCCCCAGCTGCTGGAGTGAGCAGGATGTTGTCCCTGCTGCCTGCTCGCTCGTGCCTCTGCTGTGGGGACGAGCGCTCGCATCGCCGCACGAGCGAGGTGTGGGAGCTGCTTGGGCTAAGTTGCACAGAAAGAGGAGGAAAAAAGATGGAAGTTTTTTTTTCTTTTTATTTTGCTGGCTAACTGAGTACAGAGCAAAGCATTAGTGCAGGGCGGCGGCCACGCATGGTGGCCTGAGCTGTTTCAGGACCCTTTCCCCTGGGGAATGTGCAGCCTGGTATTAGATCTTGACTGATGGAAAATTTCTTTACGCCATTGCTTGTGACCCTTGAAAATACCTAAACCTTTTTTAGCGGCTAACACTTGGAGAAAAGCTGATGAAATTTATGTATATTCATACATTGCATCAATGCCAGCATTTATGGCCCCAGCTATACGTAGTCAAGCCCCTGTATTGTCAAATCAGTGCTCTTCTGTGTTTATAGCCACTCTGGTTGTATTTGAATGAAACACGAAGTGCTGGTGTGTTCTGCAGATGCCTTCAGAGGTCAAGTCTATGTGGCACTACAATAAGATCTGTGGTTATGTCCTGTTCTGTAAACACTTATGCCTGTAAGAACTGCTACCAGCAATTGTTCGTAATATCCATGTATGTTTGATTGACTCCTTTTTCACTCCTATTGACTTTAATTTTTTTGCATTTTTTGAAAACTTTTACATTTCACTTTCTGTTTTAATGTATGCATTCAGATCTTGACAGCCTTTGGTAAGCATCCCTCCCATTCATTGCCATCATTTGGATTTATATACAGTATCTGCTTTTCTTTGTGTGCGTAGTCACTAGTACCCACAAACCAAACCAGATGAACAGTACCCACTGGTGCATTCTGCAGAGGGGACTGCAAAGAGATGATGATGAGTGTGGCGAGAAAGCAGAAACTGAGTAAATTGCCAAGAAATCCTGAAATGCAGGTGGTGCAATGACTTGTATCCTCGATCGACATTGCTGTTAGTAGGAGGTTGTGCCTGTCACCGTCCCAGCTCTGGTCACCCGTGTGTGTGGCACTGCATGGCTCAGGGTAGCGTAGCGGGCGGCGAGTCGTGCGGGTGCCTGGAGCCTCTCCGAGCGTCGATCTCCCGTAGCAGTCGCTCCCTCCCACCCCTCCCTGCGCTCCCTGCTTGCCCCCCCGTCCCCATCGTTGTTTCTGTGCCTCCACGGAGAAGGGCCCAGACGCCTGTGGCAATGTCGTGTGTTTTACAGGTGTTTGGAAACTGGACCTTTGGGACGATTGTTTTCACCGTGCTGGTGTTCACCGTCACTCTCAAGGTCAGCATCTCCCTTCCTTTCTCAGTCACTCCTTGCAGGCGTTTTCCAAGGCTCGTGTGTGCTCTGTGAAACTCTGTAGTGAATGTGCAGGAGATTAAATGTCTGAGTATTTTCCAACACACTTGAATCTTCTCTTCTTCCATAGAGGCAGAACCTGCTTACTTTCCATTGTGTAATCTGTGGTCTTTTAAGTGTTTATCTTTTCTTTAAATTATTTTTCTATTTTTTTCCCCTCTTTTGAGGACTCCAGTTGGTTATGGTTGACTTTTCCCCATGCTTTCACCCCTTGATGTTGAGTTCCAGCAGGAGGAGAGGAGCAATAGAGAATTTGGATTTGTTCACCTTGTTTCAGACAAGGCTGAGTGCCAGAGTGATCACAAAAGCACGTGTGTCAAATAACAATAGCAAATCTATTTTGTTTCATGGAGCTTTCCAAACAAACTGTTTGCATAAGACCTTACAAAAGGTCTTTTATGTCTGGTTCAGGACAGCAGGTGGTGACAAGAGGCAATTACAGTCCCTGTAACCTTTAGACGTTTCTTTCCTGTAGCATCAAGGGTTGCATCAAATTTATTCCATTAAAAAGTGTCAGTTACAATTAGAATGTCACAGTTTCCCTGCTAACATTGTGCCAGACTGTGGATATTGAAAATGTTTTTCCTTGTGCCCATATGCACAGAGGTAGCTGGTTGGAGAACCTTCAACCTTAATGTGAAACCAGTCTGAAATTTCATATAAATACGATCCAATACGCTCTGCATCTAAAGCCTGTTTTGTCTCTCTTTTTATTCCCACAGCTAGCATTAGATACCCGATTCTGGACATGGATGAACCACTTTGTGATTTGGGGCTCCCTTGCTTTCTATGTGTTTTTCTCATTCTTTTGGGGAGGAGTCATTTGGCAAGTATCCTTTCTTCTTTCCACGGTGCTTTCTTAGGGGAATGCCCAGTGCTGGCTTTGCAGGGGACGTGGCTGCAGCATCCCCTCCTTTGGGGTATCCTGAGATTTGCAGGTGGCAAAGGGTGTGCAACCCTGCTCCTTTCTCTGCTGGGTGAGGAAGGGAGGCCTCCATCTGACACCCACCAAAAGCCAGTGCTGGAAGAGGGCTGTTGCATGATGAGATGTGTTTGAGGAGGTCTCAGCCCACCAGAGGGAATACCTGAAAGAGAGAACACCCTGGGTACCATCCAGGTGCTCAGCTTTGGCAGAGGGTGTTTGCTTTTCTGCCCACTGGGTCATTTCTGGTGCTGAAGCTCTTGTCTTTATTGGGAGGTTCTAGAGTAAACCTTTTAGGGCCTGTTTGTGCATGTGGGTGAGAGAGACAGGAAGAATTCATGGTGGAAAGAAACCCAGTGAAACAGAAGGAAGGAGCAGGTGAGGCAGATGCAGAGCAAGAGGACCTGGCCCTCTGGGACAGCTTAAGAGGGCAAAATAAACAGGAGAAAGCACAGGTCCTGGTGTTGAAATCATGGATCTGAGTAGAAGAAATTCTCATTGATTTGAGTGCAACCAGGATTTTAGGTTCAATGTGTTGCAAATGCGGGTGAGCATTAGCACATTACAAATATGACCAGTTTTGTATTTCCTGTGCTGCAGTAAATGTTCAGTTGACATTCACAGTTGACAGCATCTCCTGTTTTACACCTTTGCTTTCCCATGGGCTGGTGCCGTGGGCTATTGCCTGCATCCCTGAGCCAGTAACCTGCTAGTGAGGATGTGGAACAGATTTAAATGTTTTATTTGGGGCTCACAAGCTTTAACTCTTCAGTTAACTCTTGCTGACCAACAGATCCAGATCTGCAGTCTAGCCACATCTCTGTGCTGAAATGTGTGCTGTTTAATTTGCACAGCTCAATATTTTTGACTTAACAGTAAGCAAAAACTGCTTTGGGATCCTTGTCATCAGTTACTGATGAGGTGTTTTTCACAAGCAGCTGTTGGTTGCTCTTCCTCATCAAGGAAGGGAGGAAGGGGCAAATAGCCTGTTATGTTTGAGAGACTCTGGATTTCCACTATCAAACCCAAACCAGAAGCTATAGCAAAGCCTGAAGTTGAAATAAAATTATCTGGTTTTTGATGAGGTGAATAATTAATCGTTCAGTGATGGTAGCTAAATTAAACCCCCTTCCCACCCTGAAAAGAAACAGACGTGGAAGATGCAAAATGGATGGTGACAATCTTCCAGAAATAGTGCAGCTGGAGGCAGGAGATGGATTGGGAGAAGGATGGACAGCGTGTTTCTGTGCTGTATCCATCTCCATCTGAAAGGGAGGCATAACTGCTAATAGCTTAACCTGAAGTCTCCTTTGATTCTGACCTTCTTGGAAAATCCATGTTTACCAGCATTTATTTGTATCCTTTCTTTTTCAGGCCTTTCTTGAAGCAGCAAAGAATGTATTTTGTATTTGCTCATATGCTGACTTCTGTTTCCACATGGCTGGCAATAATTCTCCTGATCTTTATCAGCCTTTTCCCAGAAATTCTTCTAATAGTTTTAAAAAATATAAAAGAGAAAAATCATCAGGTAAGGAACAAGATGATGTATCACACTGTATTTTGAGGAAGACCTTTCTTACCCTTAGGCACCAGATGAACCTGTAACAATACTATGTACCACTCACATCTCAAGGAAGGCTTTCTTGAGTCTTGTCTTGCTCTTTCGCCTGCCAAGAATGTCAAGAAGTTATTGTAAAAATACTGCCTAGATCTGTAGCAGGGAGAGACTCAACTTGTGCCTTTCCTTAGTTGCCTTCCCTGGGTGAGAATGTTGTGTCCTAGAGAAGTGCATAAGCCTTGTCCAGCCTGAACTGACCATCAAACACACCATATCTTGTCCTGAAAAAACCTGCTCGTTTTTATGTCAGAAAACACAAGCAGGATGCTCCCCCTGGGTATGTCTCAGGTGCTGGTGCAGTGGGAGCAGGGTCAGGTCTTGTCACATTTGCCCATCCTCCATAAATAACCGAAGGCTCAGACCCTGGTGTTCACTGTCCCTGAAAGTTGTCTGGTGTCTTAACAGCTTTCCTTCACTGCTGGGGAGGAGGGCTCCCTTTAGAAGTGGAAGCCTCTTAAAAGTTTTCTTCATTGCTCCTGCAAGTGGGGAAGGCCAGCACTGCCAGGCTCACCACTCGCTGTGCTGAGCCCCCTGCCCTTGTCTCTGCTTGCCCAGAGGTGCTGAGCATCCCAGAGGTGCAGCCCCTGCTCACCCCGGCCGTGCCTCCCCCTCCTGCAGCCGCTCCCTTCCCCTGCAGCATCGGCGACTCCTGCCCCGGGCCAGCACGTGCGGTGTTGCCAGCCAGCCCTGGCCTCCTGCCCTGGGGTTTGCATGTTCCCCAGGCTGCAGTAGGGCACAGCTGAAGGGACGTGGTGTGGGGTCACCCCGGCCAACACGCAGCCAGATGACCCCCACCCCCGGATCATGGATAGAATCACAGAATGGTTTGGGCTGGAAGGCACCTTAAAGATCATGCAGCTCCAGCCCCCTGCCATGGGCAGGGATGCCCTTCATAGATCAGGCTGCTCAGGGCCCCATCCAACCTAGCCCTGAACACTTCCAGGGACGGGGCATTGTTAAAGTTGAAATCAATAGAGATGGTAAGAGAGCTATGGTTGTATTTTGTGAGGATCCATGTAACTACTTCCACTTGAGTATGATTTAATAGTTTCTAGCTTGACACCCCTGTTGAATAGGCTGGGAGTGAGTTGCTCTCAGCTGCAGACATAGGACAGTTGGGGGACAGTGCCCTGGAAGGGTAACCTGGAGGTTTCTGAGCCCCAGCTCAACTCGCCTGGGAGGTGACCCATTTTTGCCTTCAGCTGCTGACCAAAGAGCCATTCCCTCTTGCAATACTTACTTTCAAGAGTGCTTTATATTCATTTAACAAAGGCTCTTGTGAAATCACTTAGCAAAGCAAATTGAGTGTCATCTAGAAAAGTCTCTTCAGATGTGCATCCCAAACTAAACACAGGCTGAGCCATATTTAAATGTACATTTTGAGTAAGAGCTTTATTATAAGTGCCTGAAGGAGATACCAGCTCTGGATATCTGTATCTGCCATCAGACACCAAAGTCAGTCACCTGATTGGTAAAGGCATCTAAGACCAGGTAGAGGATTTCAAATCAAGACCATTATTGAGAATCCTGACCTTAATATTGAAATAAAATAAAGATCAGTGTGTCAAGGGTAGCATTAAGTGAAAAACAAGATTAGGGGCATTGTTTAGGGGCCTGAACCACAACCTGGCAGCCGAGGGTCCGTTCTGGAAGGGGAGGATGGACTTGAGGCCAGGCTGATGGGCATTTGCCCTTGACCCCAGTGGGATAGGGTTTCACTCCCAGTTTCCTATAACACAGCGCATCAGCTCTGCTCAGCCTTTATTAAATTTTCTGTGTGGAAATGTGGTGGTTGTTTTTATTTTGTTTTGGTTTTGTTTGGTTTTTTAACTGCAAGGCGCATTTGTGTTTTCCTTGGTTTCTGCCTTTCTCTTTCTTGTACTGCAATTTTCTGTCTTTTGTGCTGTTGTGAACTAGGTAACGAAGCGCCTTCCTTCCTCAGGAACATCCACTATCTTCATGCTTTCTCAAACTTCCAGCAATCACAGCTTTTCTTGGAGTGAATAAGGTGATTTCCTTTCTGAGTCACAGTGTGTTGCTTGCTCAACTGCTTTTTTCTTCCTTCTAATGCCTAACTCCTGAAAACCCATGTTTAGATTTGCTCACACAGCAAAACCTTGCTTTCCCCCACCTTTTGCCTTAATTTAAATCTTTTGCTTAAGTATTTCATCTGTCTCTTCCCCTTGGGTCTCTTGCTGCACCTCAGGTGGGTGAGCTGGTCATGCTCAGGATGTCCAAGTGAGGTGGACACAGACAAAGCTGGTTACGCTCTCCTTCCTTGCTGTAGTTTTGTGTTAGTGGACCAGATATAAGTGGGACAAGGTGAAATGGATGTTGATTGTCCTCTGGATGAGTTGTCAAGTGCTTCAGGCTTGTCTGACCTAGGAGGAGCTTTCCCAGTGCCCACCTTGCCCAGTCCATCCCACTTGTTAATGCTGCTGTTGTTCTTTGTGTGAGTGATTAAGCCACAATCCTCACAACGAGGGATAGTCTTGGACTTGCTGACCATGGGAGTGGTGGGGCCACCCACAGCGAAGCACCTTGATTTACATGACCCTAGTGTTTGGTTCCACTGCAGATCTCCACCATTACTTGCTGTTTTAAAAGTACCAGTTATGTGGAGATCAGGGATGTTTTCCTCCTCCCTCAAAAGCCCCTGCAGCAAAAACCCCCAAACATTTTGAGAAGCAGGACCAGTTCCTGAATACTGTCCGTGCCTCTTGCAGTGCAAAACCCAGCCAGTGTTACCGTGTGTTGCTCCATCCTTTATGAAATGACTCAGCTGTAAGAAGGGTTGTGTGTCTTGCATTGTTTGACCCCATGCAGGCTGAGGGTCACGTGTGCTATAAGTCTCTTTGCCTCGCTGTTGCAGAGCAGCAGGAAGGCACCTGATTCATTGTCGGCCAGACCTTCTGTCAGACCACTTCTTTTAAGAACATTCTCAGATGAGTCTAATGTGTTGTAACAGGTACCCTGTCCGGAGGAGTTGGGATGGTTTTAAAGGCATTGATTAACCAAATGTAACCCCCTCCAAATCAATTAAACCATGGTTCTTGTAATCCTCTTGACTGTCGGTGTGGGGCACCTGTCCTTGTGGAATGGAGATGCAATGCTTGGGATGCATTTTAATTTGGGGATGTTGTACTATCCAGCTTCTTCAGGATCCCATATCTGTACAGATTCTTTCAAATATTTGGCAATATGTAAACAAATCTTTCAATCTAACTGCTATTTCAGTCTAATATTAGCAGAAAATTTAATTTGAGAGTGCAGTGTGAATTGTGCTAACACTGGTTGTAAAAGCCAATGCTGATACATTTACAGCAAAGGATTGAAATCTCAGTTGTTAAAATGATTCCAGTATTGCATCCGAATTGTACCAAAATCCCTTTCTCTAGGGTGCATGCTGTTCTGTCAGATAGAAATAAGTATGTTTTAATTCATCTGCATAGATGGAAACTAAACACGTGTACTTATCTGTGTATGTCAGCACATGGGGCGGAGGCATGTCTCGGTGTCCGTGTGTCTGTGCACACACCCAGAGCATCCTCGTGTGGGTTGACTTGATTTTAAACTTTGTAGTAAGCCAATAGCAGAATAAAAAAAAGAAAAAGTGCCGAATTGAATTCACAATTCTGCTTTTAGGGGAGATGTTATGTGTGGTGTCTGCTGCAAACATAAACCTGCAGATTATCTACGAACCTCTCGCACCTTTGTGCCCACGCCTGCTGCTGAAGAAATCAGGTTTATGGCCATGGCAGGTCCAGCAGCCAGGCTTGCCAGGCCTCCAGTGCAGCCAGTCCTTCCCCACCGACATTAGGTGGTGCTCTCCACCACCACATTCTGGTGCAGACTGGTGTGAGAGGCGGCTGGGCTAGCCCAGAGTGGGAGCTGCAGGGGACAGCGAGGCAGATGCCACTTTTAGACTTCATGCAGCATTTTGCAAATTGTGAAAACTGATTTATCATCTGATTGCTTGGTTGTGAATGATATTTGGCACTTTTATCATGGGCTAATCATTCTTCTTCTCCTATGTAATTTTAACTTTTTTTTAATAACCCAGGAAAAGGTTTATGAGTTTGGGAATGTAGCGGTTGCAATACATGTTTGTTTTCCTTCTGATTTTGCAGGCTGGCCCCTTTGATCTGCCTGTGTTAGTGTCATACAAACGTATAGAGAATGGTTATGTGAAGACTGAAGATGCTGTTACTAATTTGGCAGAAAGATATCCTCTCAGGATACCTTAAAGTGCTCCACACAAACACTGCGTATTGTCCTGCTGTAGGAAAACCCGTGGGTTTAACCTGACAGTTCTTTGATAGGACCAAGGACTGTAAGCAGCCCATGCTGATAGAGCAGCAGCCAGGGCACTGGCCCCACGGTACCCGTTTGTCTTTGGTCTTGTGGCTTCCCTGCCCTCCCAGAAAAAACAATTCTGCCACATTCTACATCACTGGAGTCTGAGAAAGCATCTTTAGGAATTCACCCAAAACAGCATGAATCAAAGTGCAAGAGTGCAGTGCCAGCCCCATCTCACACGGGAGCTTCCCCTGCCCACTGCAGATTGTCTGAGAGCAGCAGAGAGCTGCTCAAAACTCTTGCTCTGCCTGACCAAAGAAGTAGCACAGACTTCAACCCGTAACATCCCCCTCCAGCCCCCTGGAGGCACTGGGAAGAGGCTGCTCCTCTCACACAGAAGGTGGACGCACCTTGAGCCCCTCTCCTGGTGCTGGGGCTGCGATGCCTCTGCCGGTGGCTGCTCCCTCCCAGCCCTGGGTTCCCAGATGCACACGGCAGGATCAACTGAAAATTTGGGAGAAATCTTTGGTGCTCCCTCCTCCAGGTATGGCTGGAAGCAGTCTGTGGTCTGTCCACAGCAGTGGTGTCCATGTGAAGACCTCTAGTGCCGGGAAGTGCCAGAGCATCCTCCCACAACCAGTTTGCTGATGGGTTTATTCCTGCTGGAGGGTGAAGAAAAGGTTTTGTGGCTGTTTGTGATGGAAGGAAGCTTTCATGGGGGAGAAAGGAATCCCAAAAGTTGGGCTGTGGCAGACTCTGAGCCCCTCTGCCCAGGTTTCTGTGGCTGTGCTGACATTGCTGCACTGTGCAGTTGCTCCAACACTTTAAAGGCCTGAGTGACAGTGTAGTCCTTGGCTGATCCCAGGGATATGGGCTGTGCCTGTGAACCTGCAGGTGTAGAAAACTGCATCTTGAGTTATTTGCACTAAGAAAAAAGAAGACAGTTTAAAATTGAATACACGAACCTGATTTCATTTTACATTCTGTTTGTTTTTTAAATTGGCATGTTCTTTTAAAATCTACCTATACCATGGTCGTAGGAACTTTTCTCTTTAGGTCCTGCACAGCAGAGGTGAGACACCTGACTCTCAATGTTTTGTTGGTTTTTTTTCCTCTGATACTTCATATGTGGGAAGAGCAGCTTTTTTTGTTGCGTTAAGTCGTAAGCAGTGACAGAGCAGCTGTGTGCCACCGCTGGTTGGTGTGACAGTCCCTCCCTCGTGCGGCTGTCCCGCAGCCCCGCGCTCGGCGCAGCGAGGCAGAGGAACCGCTGTGAGAAGCCCCAAGGCTCCTTCCAGAAGCACCGAGCTCTGCGCTGCCGCTGGGTTTGGCTCCCGCTCGCTCAGGCTTTGTGTCGTGTACATGCAACAAAACAACTTGGGACTAGATGGAACATTCCCCTCACCAAATTTAGTTGAACTGCTGACTTAATTTTTGGAAGAATCAAGTCTTGCTCTCTGGCTGCCACCCCTGCGCTTCGTCTTCAACTGGTGCGGATCAGCTGCTGGCAAATTCTCTCATGGGTCATGAGGACTTTGGATGGGCCTTACCTGAGTGGGAGAGGGGAGTGCAGAGTCCCTGTGGCTGCTCTGCCATCACCCAGCACGGGAGGGGGTGTTTGGACAGGACCACTGTATCATACACTCTGCACTGGCCTCAACGCCAGTGGTGTCTGCACCGTGTCAGCGCCCGTGGCTCAGCTCCTTGCTGCATGCAAGTAAGGAGCTGCACTGCCAGCATGTGTCCCATGGGCAAAGCTTTCATCTTCTTCTTTTTTTTTTCCTGTTTTCCTAGCTCACTTCACAGACCTAGAATTCAACTTGCAGGCCTTGTCCCGTTCTCAACTGTTCTTGCTAAAATGTGGTGCCTACAGATCAAGTGTACGATGACTACGATGAAGATATGCTCTATATGCCAAATCTAACCATTCTCCTTAAATATACAGTTGCTGACTTCTGTTTACATAACCTTTAAAAAAATGGGCGCTAAAATGCCTAATTCCTGTGATTCAAAACCATTCCAAGCCTGAATGGTCCCAAGCCTGACACCTTGCTTCTCAGTTTTTGTGTCATGCTCTACTCCAAGGGTCAAAGTCTGTTCTCCTGGAATTCCATTGGTGATATCCGTGGGAACAGTGAAACTTGACTTGTGTGAACTGTTCAATAGTCACTTAAACAGGATAATTTCTGCTGCCTGTCTCAAGACAGTCTTCTGAGAACCAAATCTTTCTCTTGGCGTTTCCAAGTGTCCTGTCTCCAGCTGGAACAAGCCATTGTAATAGCTGTATGTTCAAACCCAAGGTGTGTGTGCTGGCAATTGGGGTGGAATTCACGTGGAATGTCTTGAATAGCAGCTCTTTTGGGAAAATGCGGTTTTTCTTGGGCTTGGATCTGCAGATAGTGCACTGGTGTAGTGCTGGGTGCCGGGACAGCCAGGCTGCCCTGATCCTGCGCAAGAGCTGATCCTTGTCATTCAGCAATGGCAGAAATGAAATTGCTGTTGCTGTGGGTGACTTGTGAAATCAGGGGAAACAGGAGACCCCTTCTGAGGTTAGAGAGGGGAAGAAGAGGTGATGGTAGTGGCTGTAAGGTGTAAGGCAGCAGGAAGCTGAGGTGGCAGCAATGGGACAGCGATGCTGTGGTGGATGCTCGTGTTCCCTGGTGCCGCCGCACTGTTACGGCGCTCGTCAGGGCTAAAAGGTCAGTACAGGCTTTTCGGTGGAGAAACTTGAAGGAAAAAAGGCTGGGTTTTTCTCATAATAATTCATTGAAGTTTAATCACTGACTAGTGACACTGAAAGACAAGGAAAGTAATTAAGATTCCCTCTAAAACTCTTACATGATAACAGTGGAGCTTGGTGTAGTCATAGCGACTTTTCAAAAACTAATCCTAATCGTTACAAGAATATTGTAAATGACTTGGAATTGCATAAAAGCTTCAAATTGAATTTGTATACACACAGTTGAAAAACTTTCCTAATACTGCACCATTTATCTAATTTCCCAGCTATGAATTTTTTTAAAAAACCATGTAGTGTATAGAAAATGTAAATTATATACAGGCAATGAGCAGATACATTTTCAGCTTCTTGCAAAGAAAAAGGACTGCAACCTTACATTTTTTTCACTTAAATGCAATTTTATACATTTATGTTGCTTTATATCAAGGAAATTGAATGTGAATGTTACCTTTTATGAATGCAACTTGCTCTTTTTTCATTACAGAAACTTTTGTTTGAAGTAATCAATAAACTTTGGTATGTTGTTCTGATTAATATATATTTGTGGTCTGTCTCGTCGCCTTGGAAACCCCTAGGGCATAGTTGATTATGTGGGTTTTTCCAGGGTAGGACTAGGGGGAATCAGCATTTTCAGTGGGGGTAGATGCCAGCAAGGCCATGCTTGGTTGTCTGCTGTGGAGCAGCATTTGCCTGAGGAAATACTGGTTGCTTCTCATACATTTTTATTTTTCCAGTAGTGTATTAGCAATTGCTGGTATCAGCTGCTGCACATAGCTGGCCCGTGTGCTTTCAACTCATTTCCCTCAAAACGAATGTTTGATTAAGAAAGTGAATCCTGTGAATTAAGTGAATAAATTGATTTAACTTTCTAGAATAGGTGAAGCCAGGGCTTCAGCTGACATTTAGGAACTGGCTGAGAAAAATGCAGGTCCTCGTGCCTGCTTTCCATTCATGGGGTGTTTTCCATACTGCTCTGTGTTGGTTCTTGGTTCTGTGTGTCATGGCTACCTGTAATAAATGAGTATTTTTTTAGTTCAAAGCCTAGAAGTACACAAATGAGGTTTGCAAAGTGCCTGGTGCTGGTGAGGTTCAGGCCCAATATTTGCATTGAGGAAATTCCAGCAACACAAGGAAACTGCTAAAGCACGACTCGCAGTGTTTGTATAATACACAAGAAAAATATATAGACTTAACTTTTTTTTTAAGGACACGGGTCTGAGTCACGCTGAAATGTTTGTAATGAAAAACTGACAGTTTGAAAAATTCTGTTTTGGCTGCTTCGATCTCTGCAGCTCCCATCAGCCACCGCAGGACAGATGGCTGAGCTATTTAAAACAAACTCTAACCTTTCCGAGGCAGCTCGTACTATTGGAAACCAGATACACGCATTGAGAATCTTAATAGCGCCAGGGAGTGATAGTGAAAATCATCTGAAGAGCTGGAAAGGATTTTACTCTGAGCTGGCCACCCAGGCTGACAAGACAAAAGCTGGAAATGTAAGCGATGGGAGATGACCGCGGGTCACCAAGTATTTCAGCACCAAAATTAGCATTTAAAACACCCGTGTAGCCCTTCTTGTTAGAAAGGAGAAGCGATGTCATGTTGTAAGGTGATTTTTAACAAGGACAGCAGTTTTTTTAAGGTCAGGCTGTTGGCGTGTGAGGGCTCTTGGCACGTGGAGGGGTCACGGTGTTCCTGTCCCCTGCAGCTGCTGCAGGACATGCATCCACTGCATTCTCGCTGCTGGGATTGGGCTTTGCTTCTTAAATTTTCACATGTCTGGGGATAACCTGCTGAGCTGGAAAATGCACTGTGGCCTGAAGAAAGGGTGTGTGTGTGTGTGCACCTGTGTGAGTGTTCCTTTCCAAAACCAGGGGTTGTAACAACAAATAAGGCAGGTCTGACTGACGCAGGGGGAAAGTGGGAGTGGGAGAACACAGTGGGAACCCTTTTCTTTTTCACGTTCAAGTAGGAGACATAAAACCCTCCTGGTTAAATCTGTGTGGGCGGGGCTGGCTTCAGTGGGGCCAGGATTTCTGCCAGGCTATGGATGGTCTGCCCCACCTGGACCAGCTTGGAAAGACCCACACTGGACAGTACCCCTGGACTGAGGGTGACGCTGCTGTCTGCACAAGAAATCCTCCTAACGTCCCTATTCATGAAAACCAACCTGAGTTTAATTACTCTTCTGCACAAGTAGTTTGCTGTCGCTGTGCTTATTCCAGAGGTGAGCAATTCCCTTGGACATCACTTTGACTCTAACCTGTGTTTAGCCAGCTCTGTTTTTCCAGTTCTCAGCACTTGACTGAACAGGTATTTTTGAAGGGTGATTTCTCAAATCCAAATAATGGCTCCAGTCTCAACCCAACCTTGTAGTCTTAATCTGGGAAAGGGAAAAAAATGTTTGGTTTTTTTTTTTTTTTAAATTCAAGAGGTTTTAAATTTTGAGTGGGTTTTTTCAGCCTCTGATCTGGAATTAATTAAATTAGTTGGAATTCTTCCTACACCTTCTCCCTAAGATTAGATTTAAGGGTGAGGCATTGCACCCACATGAAATAAATCTCTGCAAACAGGTGCTGCAGGTGCTGTCAAGATTTTCCACAGCTTTAAGGGGCTCTTGCCCCTTACACGCAAGTTTGTATGTGCCGCTCTCAGAATGCTGGATATTGCTATGGGGCCTGAGAAAGAAACAGCCATGTTTCTGGCTCTCACTGTTTCCTTTTAAATCTGTCTCCTTGCTCCTCTCTCTCAGTTTATCATCTCCTGGGCAGGCAGAGAGTAACACTGGGCTCTGGAGGAGACAGATGTGCCAAGGAGCTTCTGCCAGTGTAAAATGCGAGGAGCTGGACGATGGCTCTGTGGAATGCCTTGCTGGGATAGCTGGGCATTTGTTGTGAGAAGCCCCAAAGGAGGGTCTGTAGCAGCCAGGTTTCCAAACCATGAATCTTAGTGGCCATAAGGAAAAGCAATGAGCAATTACCCTCCAGTGTGACTGAACACAGCTTTTCCATGCTGAGAGCTGGCTGAGGCTGGCTTGTGTCAGCTGAACTGTCTGGAGGAGATGCAGCTTTGGGATGTGCAGGATTCCTGCCAGCATCCAGTGCTGTGGCCCAGCCCAGCCCACCTGGGGCTGGAGTAGGGTGTGTTGGCTGCAGAGACCTGCTCCAGATCCTGTCTTAATGACTTTGCCATCTGTTTAGAGGGCAAGAAATGGATTGATTGCAAAACTTTAGGGGTGACAGCTGCATCTTCTACTGGGTTACTTCATGGTCCCAAAATCCTGTGTCAGATGTGCGTGTGTGACCCTCAGCGGGGATGAGCCCCAGTTACAGCAGAGCATCCCCTGCCCAGTGGGCGAGCAAAAAAAGCAGCACTTTCAGCACATGGATGGGTCCCATTTCTCCGTGAGCCGTGGCAGTTTAGGACAAATAGCATTCCTGTGATAAGAATACAGCAGGAATGTGGCATGGCTGTATTTCTTCACGTGTAGCCTCGCATCTGAGATGGATTTTTTCATGAGTAACTGCACATGAGCTCTCTCTGTCACACAAGAAGTGCTTTATGAGCAGACAGAAAATAATCTATCCAAACTGTTTGGTTCCTGAGAACCTGCTGTGTCACCAACAGGGAGCACTGACTGAATGCGGAGTTTTTCCTTGAAAAATTGTCTATCAGTGTAAGAAGAGCCTACCAAAAGATGCTGGGTTTTATATTACCACTGTTAGACCATGGCTCTTTAATTAATAGCCCTGACTGCTGAAGTGTTGGGAAAAGGCTGCTATTATAGTAAAGAGCATAATTAAAAGGTTGTTTGGGAAAAACAGGAACATCTGCTTCTCCGTGCTGCCTTCCTGGGCAGCTCAGGCTCCTGTTGAGAATGAGCTGGCGTCGTTTGAACCTCAGCATCAGGGAAACTGAGAATGATGGGTCAGCCCTGTGCTCTGCTTGGAGCTCTGGCCAGCATTGGCTGTAGTATGGCTTAATGTAGTCCTCATAAATCGTTCAAGGAATTTGCTAGAATGCCGCTTCCAGAGGATGGAAATGCTTTTTTTTTTCCCTACAAAAGTGCTATAGGCACTAAGGCAAGGAGTAAATCTGGCTGCAAGGTGGTTTGCTGGGGGGCACTGGGTATAGTGGTAAATTAAAAAAAAAATAAAAGGGGAGGGGAAAGAAAAGAAAGGGGAAAAGGAGGAGGAAGGAAAAGGGGTAAAAAAGAGGGGAAAAGGAGGAAAAAAGGAAAAGAGGGAATAGAAAGAAATAATGGAAAAAAAGACTAAAAAGAGGGGGGGAAGAGGAAAAATAGGGGAAAGGAAAAAACGGGAAAAGGAAAAGGGGGAAAGAAAAAAGGGAGTAAAGAGGGGGAAAGGGAGGATTAAGGCGGGAAAAGGAATAAACTAAAAAAATAGGAAAAAAGGGCAAAAAGAAGAAAAGGGGGAAAGGAGAAAAGG
>VZTE01003398.1:99675-119696 GCA_013397775.1 Eulacestoma nigropectus
CGGCTTTCCCCGGACACCCCCGTGGGGGCAGCGGCACCGCTCCCGCCCGCGGCGGGGCCCCACAGGTGTCCCCACAGGTGCCCCGTCCCTCGCCGCCCCATCGCTCCCCGGTGCCGGTGCCGGTGCCGGGCGCGTTGTGGGCGCTCGGGTCCCGCTGCCCCGGGAAGCCTCGGGAGGGTTCGGCGCACGCGGGTGGCTGAGGATTGGAGGTGCTGTTTTGTTATTTATTCCACGGACGGCACGATGGGTGCGGAACGGCCCCGGGCTCCAGGAGAAGCCGCGTCCCCCGCGCCGCTGACATTCCCGACACGTCCCCGGAATGCGTGGCTCCAGGTGCGGGTTGAAGACAGGAGGTGCTGCCGGTGACAGGAGGATGCTCGCCAGTGCAAGCCCTCTGCGCGGATTCCCGTGGCCAGAACTAAAGAACTCTTCCCTGGGAAGTTGTGTCTCAGCCTGCTGGCGGTGACTGCCCGTTCCCAGGGTCTGAAGTAGGGACGCAGGAGATGTGTGTGTCTCTGTTAGACACCTCATCATCCCTCCCTCATCCCTTGGTCCTCAAACACCTCTGAATGCCGGGTTGTGCCGGGAATGCAGCATTGTGCTGATGTGGCTGTGCTTCTATGGCTGCACACCCTGAATGGGAGAAGCAAATGCAATCTGATCCCTTATCTCAGGCCACAGCTGCCTCAGCGATGTTTCCTTTGATGGACAGCGATCTGCTCAGGAGTTGTGTGGAGCCCTCACTTTTTCGTTATTTTCCTGTGTTCCTGTGGGGAGTTACAGGAAATACAGTTACTGTATTTTTGCAGTGAGGTCTTTCCTAAACCAGGAAGGGTGGTGGCACCTTGGGTGACTCCAGGCTCACTAGAGGATGCACACCTTGTCAGGAGTCGAAAGCAGGCAAAGGCATCACTCCTCGTCTGTTTGCAGCTGGTGGAGCACTTGGAGCTGTGCCAGGCACAAAAAAGACACACTGGCCCAAAAAAAGCTTCCTGTCTAATTCCAGGTTTCTTGACCTCTTTGAAAAGCACAGCTGGGGGTGCGGGAAGAGTTTGTCAGGGGGTGGGTCACAGGTGAGGACTCTACAGTGTCGCCTGCTTGCCCGGAGCTGCTTGTGTCCATGCCCTTCTGAGGTGGTGCCAGCAGCACCTCCTGCTCTGGCTGTCCTGCCCACCTGGCCCTGTTCGCTTCCCTGCACCCTGAAAATGGAGTAGATGAATGTAGGCAGGGGTGGTCATGGTCAATTAGCAAAGGATGCTGCTTGAATGGATGTGGTTAAATCCTCCTTGTGCTGCTGTCGGCATGGAACACCCACGGTGCTGGAGCAAGAGCTGGGGACACGGGGATGGGGACACAGATGATGCACGTTTGCTGTGAGCCATACAATGGGAACCAGGTGAAAGCAGGTACTGGGTTTCTTCTGAGCATGAGCCCTCTCTCCTAACCAGCTTTTGGCAGATGACCTTTGTGTAATGGTCATATGGAGTCAAAATATCCCCACAAAGGCACACTTGTGTGGTTATAGCTGCAGGATCCAGACCCATGATTTGGCATCTACATAGGTTCTTAAAATAAAGTATTGAAAAAGAGACAAGGTTGAGTAAGGTTCTCCAGATCATGAGATTAAAAATAAATCAGAAGGTTTTTTCCCTTATTGCTGATTTCTGAGCATTCAGCCTGCTCTGGGACCATGTTTTAACCACTTTCCTACATGTGGTAATGCTGGAAACTTGTTGGTTGTTTCTAGTAGAAGGTGATCTGCCCTTATCTGCCTTAGACTGAGATAAAAGCCTGTAAAAATCCCAAGCCTTTTATGGCCATTCTCATCTCTAAAATGGCTTGGGCTCCCTCAGAGCTTGGCAGAACCACAGCAGCCTCTGTGCTTGCATCAGTCCAGACCCTCTGGGTGGGCCACGGAGCAGTAGTAGTCTGGGAGCAGTCAGTAGTACGTGGGATGTGCTTCCTCTCCCTACACCACATTTGCTACAACCACAGTTTAATGGCTTATCATTCATGTACCAGGACAAAAGTGAAGTGACAGCAGGGCTGTGTGGGAGGGAACAACCAAAGTGTAAAACATGGTGGGGGGAAGAAAGACTTTTCCAAAGCGCTCTCTTCACCACTGAGCTAGAGGATGCTTGGAGACACAGAGCTTCCCCCGTGTGCGTGGAGATGGGGAGTTCAGAGCTGGGACATGGCCCCTGGTTGTGCTGTCCTGGGAACCTTTGGTTAGTGTTGGTTTTGGCAGGTAGGACTTGCAGGGAAATCCTGGAGCCACAAACCAGGCGGGTGCCCTCAGCCTCATCCTGTGGACCCACGTGTGGCTGTGACAGTGGTTGTTTTGGCATGTGCTGAGCACAGTGCAGGTCCCTCCTCAGCCTGCTCTGCTGCCACAGCCTCGCCCGTCTCATCTGCCAACTTCCCTAACGCAGGGAAATTCAAAGCCATTGGAAAATCGGTGGGCAGAGGAGCTGGAGTGTGAGGAGTGGTGGTGGAAGTGACTGGGTGGGGCTGCCTTGTTTTCTGAATCCTTTTTTCCTCCCAGGCGATGCTGGACTTGGTTTTAGAGCGGAGATGAGTCAGGATCTCCTGGGGCAGAGCTGTTCCCTGGGACCAGCACACAGCACAGTTATCCTGCTGCTCCGGGGATGTTTGTCCAAGGGCTGGGTGGTGAGACAGCCAGCAAGCACCAGCAATATCCTCCCCGTCACACTTTCTATTCCACAGGCCTGCTCCTGCTGCAGGAACAGGGTTAGCTGGATTTGGAAATGTGGTTTTGCTCAGTGGGGGAATGCCAGAATTGGGCATTTCCACTTCCAGTTCAGGAAAAATTGTGTTTATTTTCCCTTGCTTTACAGTAGTTTCCAGGTGATGCCATTGGGGAACCTGGCTGCATAGTTTAGTTTCCTGGCTATATCAGCTGGGAAAGAAATTGTTCCAGTGACCTCAGTGAACTTCATTCCAGGTTCCCCAGGCAGGTAGCGGGGCCCAAGGATTTACTTCTGATCTGTCTCCCAAAAGTTACTTTGTGCACAAAGCTGGAATTCCTCTTCGAAAAAACAGTGTTTGCATGGTACTGAATGGTGATGGGAGAGTTACTGATGTCTGTGTATTTTTACTGGGTTTTGGAAGTCTTTTGTGCTGAATGGGCTCTGGTTTAGGGGCTGATGGTTTGGGCTGGGAGGATGTGTACTGGTGGCAGATGCTAAATGTGCCTTTTCCTGCACAGCTGGCGAATGTGCCCTGGTGCTGATGTGCAAACGCCTGTACTGCTCTCTTTGGTAAGGGCAGAGCGACGGAAACTGGAAAAAGGAGAAAACTAAAAGTACTGAAGCTGCTATATATTAGAAGTGCAAGAAACTAGATTTTCTCAGCTCCCACACTCTGGTTCAATCCAAAAGAGTGGGTGTTGAGAATCTTTCATTACATTTCTTGCAATAGACGTGAATTCACGTATGGTGGAGCTGGCTTTTATGTTTCCCAATTTTTGCTTAGTTTGGTGTGATATGAGAATAGAATTTTTCTGATTGGGCATGAAAACATCAGAGCATAACAGGAGGTAACAAGTAAGCCTTGTTGCTGCTTAGTTTGCTTTTGCTTCACCTTTTCTTAGCAAAGCTTCCACAGTTTCTCAGTTGCTAAGTATAAATTGGAAGAGATTTTCCCCCCGGCCCCAAAACTCCATGGTCTCCAGCACACTGGGACACCTTGGGTCTTTTAACCTCCCCTGAACATCCTCCTCCTCCTCCTCCTCCTTGCTGGCAGTGTGGCTCAGCCACAGCTCCTGCAGACCCTCCTGCTCGCTCCAGCTCCCAGAATTGTACCGAAGGATGACATTTCCATGAACGTGGGATCCTTATCTGGCTGCACCTTGTCTAGGACCCTTGGCTGGCTGCACCTTGTCCTGCTGGCAGCAATGGCCCGTGGTCAGCAGGAATGAGGCTGTGCTGGTTTTGTGTGTCAGTGAGTGGCTGCAGCTGTGCCAATGCCGGTGCCCGGGGTGCTCCTGCTCAGCCACAGCCGGTGCTTCCCCACTGCAGCTGCTGGAGGGATGCCTGGCAGTGGGATGCTCCTGCCCCGGGGCTTGCAGCTTGGCTGTGGGGCCAGATCCCAGGTGGCTCTGTGCTCGCCTGGATGCGGTGGTGTCCCACCCCTCTGACCACACGGATCAGCTCCTGTTGGAAGGTGGTGATTCAGCTGGTCCCCTGAGGACATTCCTCCACGGGTCAGTCATGCTGCCTGGATGGTGATCCTCCAACCTGAATTGCACCGAGTTAACATTTTCTCTTTCTTACCTTCTTTTCCTTTCACAGCACTTTTTTTTGCCATTTTCCTCTTATCCTCAGTGTATCTAAATCTAAGCCTTTTGAAAAGGTCATTCTAGTTTTTCAGAAGCTTTCCTTTTTTTGCTGTATGGTTTCTTAGCTGAGCACACCGCCAGGTTTGGGTGATGGGGATGTGTGTCTGCCCTGAAGCACTGACTGCACATAAGCCCCAGCAGGCCTCGGAGGAGAAGCACAGCCCCTGGGTCAGAAGAGAGGACCATCTGGTGCTGCATCCTGCTTCCTACGCTGTGTTGGAGCAGGTGCTTGGGGAGAAGTAAAAGAAGGAGCTTGAAAATAGAGTGAGCCTTTCCTTAAAAATCTTCCCCAGTCTGAGAAAAGATAATTTAAGGTGTCCTTGAACCCAGTGAGGTGACCAAGCCATCACTCCTAGCGATGGACTAATCCTGGTGAGACTTTGATGCCGTGTGCAGGACATGCAGGTCTTGCAGGGGCCGGGTCCCTTTGAAACGTTGGCGTGGTGGGTGCTGCTGGCACCTGTCCTGCCTGGCTCCAAAGGAGGTGTTTGCTGCTGACCTGCCTCCACAGTGAGCTCTGTGAGTGCCCCCCAGCCCCGGCTGCCCCTGGGATGGCCCCACTGCCACCTGTGGCCTGGGGATCAGGGTGTGCTGCCAGCACTGCACCATCCTGTCCATCCCACCATGTTCCAAGGGTGCAGCTCTGCTCCTGGCTCGGCCATCCCTTATTCCCTGTACTGTGCTGATGCTCTTCCAAGGAAATGTTAGAGGTGGCAGTTCAGCCACCCTCTAGCAGTGGGTTTTGCAAGCCTCTGCTGGGTCAAGAATTTACCAGAGATTTGTGAGATTTGTGTGCAGGTGGAGGTTTGCCATGGGGATATTGACAGAACTGGCCCATCATGTTTCTCGGGATCAATACATCATATCTTCCATAAAAATAGGCATTTATAAACCTAATCTAATAGCTAATCTTTCCCTCAAGATGAAAGCCTGGTGTTGACTGGCTGTAGATAAGCAGCAGGTGCCTGCAGGCTGAGCCCAGGGCTCGGGGAGTGCAGATGCTCCTGTGAGCCCCCGGCCGCAGAGAGGTGCGAGCTGTCCCCGTGGGCTGTGGGGACAAAGGGACTTGCAGCAGTCACAGGTATTGAAGCTTTCTGCAATAAATATTTTAATGTGTCTTTTGTGTCCCTCACTTGCCATGGGGAATGGCTGCACCACGTGGAATGAGAAGCTGTTGATTGTGCCAGGTGTTGGTGCAGCAGCAGCAGCGATTGTTGTTCGTACACTGGGGTGGCTAAAGGAGAATTTGCTCTGCCTGGCTGCCCTGGGCAGCAGCAGTGCCTTGTCTTTGCTGCAGGTACAGCTGGTGCCAAGGGTCTGTGTGACGGCTGTGCAGGATGCACAAACAGCTGGACGTGGTTTTGGTGCATACGAGGGTGTGTGCAGCTCAGAGGTGCTGTTGGAAGTGACTGACGATGCCATGTGTAGCTTCTGCAGCATACCTGAGGTCACGTGCGAGTGCAGGACAGTCCCACAGCAGCTTCTGCACTTTACACAGCAGAGTCTCTCTGTTTCTTTAGCAGCTGAGCTTCTCAGGTATGGAGAGAAGGACACTGATGCAAGGTGTGCTTTACTGCAGGGCATTTCTCACATGGGGGGAAGGTCCTCACAGGTCTAAACCTGCAGTCAGGCTGTTTCCTCAGCTAGAGAGGTGTAATTGCAGTGTAAGGCTGTTAACCCCCATGTGCTCTGCGTGGATGACTTTGGTGGAACAGAGTGGAAATGTCTCTTATTATGAGCAGCCCCCTCTGCTCTTCTGCCCTATGAACCTTGGTAAGTCCTGGCTGGGGGACGTGCGAGCCCCTGCAAACTCACTTGTAGGGAAAAACGATCCCTGAGCCTGAGGTCCTCGGGGAAGAAGCCACCGAGTCCTGTCTTTTGGACTTCATGGCCAATCCCAAGATCTTTGTTGTATCAGTTCTTTGTTGTATCCAGAAACCAGTGCCGTGGTTTACCCAGCTGTCCAGGTTGGTCCAACGCCACCCAACAGGTGGTTCAGCAGGGTTTTTAGCACTCGCCCTTTGGTGCCAGCTCTCACACAAGCATGCAGACATGGACACCTGCATCAGCCTGGTGGGTGGCGGCTGCAGGGGTCTCTCCTGCTGCTGTCATCAGACATGCTCATGGCCCTTTGCTAAGACCAAACCCTGCTGGCACTTGTGCCTGTTCTGTTCCCAGATGAGGACCTGAAGCCCCTGGAGACATGGTTTGCTCTCGGCTACCAAGGAGTTTACTCTCAGATCCAGGAAGCAGCCTCAGGACCTTGGCTGTCCGTTCTCTGCTCAGACCAGGTCCTGTAAATAACCTTTTGGTGAATAGAGCAGGCCTTGCTGAGGAGCACAGTGTGGTGTTCCGTGCCACACGTTCTGCAGTGCACGTGCCGTGGGGTGTCTCCATCAGCCGCGTGCCCCCTGGCCGGCTGCCAGCCCCTCCTGGCTCCGGTTCCTGCAAGTGCTGTGTAAACATCTGCTCTGCCTGTACACAGCAGCGTATCCTGTTCCTGGGCAGGACAGAGACACAGGAGCTGGGTCTGGTCACGTGGATATTAGGATCCTACTCCAGGTGTAAGCTTGCTGGGGAAGCACACAGGTGGGACAGATCCCCTGCAAGGTGCTGGTGGAAGCAGTGTGTGGGCAGTAGGGGCAGCTGCCTGGATGCCTCCATTCTCCTGCCCTCCTCTTCTCTGCAGCCAGGGACAGGCACTTTGTCACTTGGCACAGGCTTTGTGTAGACGGTGGGCAAGCGTGCTGTTCACAGTAGGGCAGTTTGCCGACAGTGTAAAGTAGTATTTTTTCCCTATTAACTCCCTCTGTCCTGCTTTCTGGACATGCTGTGTGGAGAGGGAGAGTGATGGGCTGCAGGGTCACTCCTTGAGGGTGTGTGGAGTGGGTATGGCAATCCTGGCTGGGCTGGGGACAGATTGCAGGTGGTGCATTGCTCTTTCTCCTCAGATACAGGGCTGTATTTCTGCTCTTTGCACCAATTAATATTTAATTTTGCCAAGTGGAGCAGCATCAGCGGGAGAAGCTGGAAGGGCCACTCTCCACACTGTGCTGGGTTCATGGTCGGGGCGCTCTGCTCCAAGGGAGTTTGGTTCCCATTCCTGCATAAAGCAAAGATGGGAATGATTTAATCCTTGCACTCCCCCAGTTTGTGCTCCATGGGCTGTCTGGGGAGGCTTGCACTGACACTGGCCTCAGACAGGGCTGCCTGGGGCAGCTGGAAAAAGCCCAGCTCCTTGAAAGTCCCCGAGCACCAGAGCTTCCTGCAAGCACTGCTGCTGTGTGTAGGGCTGTGTTACAGGTGGTGTCAGCCTCAAAGGACCTGCTGGGGCAGGTGGGCCCTCCTCTGCTGGGACAGCCCAAGACAGATGCTGGCTGGTTACCCCAGGTAGCCCAGAAAGTCACCAGGAGACGTGGAAATCGTTTGCAAATGTGCTGATTTGAAGGTTTCCTCAGTACCAAATAAATGCTGCTTTGCTGGGTGTCAGAAGGGACAAGCAGCTGAGAACCGGCAGATCAGGGAGAAGCTCAGTGTGATCCTTTACACTTTTCATTTGATTTACTTCAGTTTTGTTTCCTAGACTACAGCAGCAACCCCCACATGAAAAACTGCTATTCTTCATTCACAACAAAGCCGTCTCCAGATGGATTTCCTAGCAGCAGGCAATATTTGGTCAGTGTGGTGAGCGTGAGGCGCTGTTACGGCAGCTTGGCAGATGTGTTGCACAGCTGTGCCTGCAGATGCTGCGGGCCTGGGAAGTTTGGAGAAGGAAAGAAAACAACAGTTGCTAAGAGCAAAGCACTTCAGACTTTAATTGAGTGTTACAAGAGGGATTTGGCCTGGGGCAGGAGCTGCCCCCTCTCTGGATGTCAGTGCAGACCTCCACCATATATGAAAGTCCCTCTGTGCTTGCATCTCCTCGAAAGGGGTGGTCGCTGCCAACGAGCATCATTCTCACCGCTGCAGTCTGTGCACTGGCCTCGAGGTACCCCCCTCTGGAGGGGGCCCTGTGAAATGTTCTGGGCTGTGGAAACCGAGAGATGGGGACCGGACGGATTCAGCAGGGCTCCTTGCTGAGCAACACTGGCTTTCCTCAGTGGGGTACAGAGCTCTGAATTCCCCCTTTGTCTTTTCCCTGCTTGGCTTTGCACAGCCTCCAAAACTCTGTATCATGGCAACAATATCCCCCCTGCAGAGGATTCTCTGAGTGTAATAACTGCAGCGACATTTTCTGAATGCCCATTTTAGAACCTATATAAAAATGACACTATGCTGTTACGACAATTTACCATCCAGATGCTGCTGTTTTTAGTAAGACCCTAAAACCTGAGGTCATGCCAGCTGTGTGGGGACAGCAGTTTGTAAAGTGCTCTGAGATGCTGTAGCATGGGGAGTTCAGGCTTGATTTTGTAACAGCTGATGATCACAAAGCCTCTTTTTGGCTTGAAAAAAATGAGTGGACTTTCTCAAAACCTTGACTTCCTCCACCCTGTGCCAAGCACGATGCAGCCTGGCTGTGCTGTCCATAGCCAGCACTGGGCAGTACCCTGGGGTCTTTTCTGTACTGTCCCAAGAGTGTCCTTTAAATAACAAATCCCCAGTTTGCTAAAGGACATCAGCTGAAGCCTTGTTTGAGAGGCTGATGCCTTTGGTGCCTCACTGCCTTTCACTGCTCTTTCTCCAGAGATAAGTATTTGAGGACAAAGGTCATGCTTCTGTACAGGATTTGTTGCAGCATCCAAATGATGTGCCCCAGGCACAGCAGCACGCTTGTGAATTTGATGCCAGCACTTGATTTTCTCTAGTGTTTGCCCAGGAGGTTGAGTTCAGTGGCCAACACAGAGTGAGTGCCAGGGATGAGCTGGCCAAGGAGCGGCTCTGATCAGACCACAATCGGGCTGTTGTTGTGCCCTGACCTTGCCAGAGGGCAGCCATCCTGCTCCTCTGTCGCTGTTGGATTATCCTACTCCCCAGAGGATGGGTACAAACTCCCCCTGCCTCCCTGCAGATTGTTAGGTGGTTCTCAGTGAGAAAATGTCCTGTGAAACTTTTAAATTAAGTGGGTTTTTTTAACCATGCAAAGGTTAACCTCCTTCCTCCGGCCTGTTTCCTGATCAGCCTCAATTAACTGGCACATCCCTCTCATATCAGTGCAGAACCAAAACAAAAGCTGCATTTACTGTCAGCCTGGAGCTGTGTTTGCTGTTACTGCTGAGCACTTGAGTCACGGGGGGTGTTACAGCACGTGGCAAGATGTGCCTGGCTTGGCTGGTGCTGCATTTTGGGGAAAGCCAGGGGTAGACAGGGTGAGCTTTGGGAACAGGCTTCACCCTGCCTGGGGACACAGACAGGCTGCTGAGCAGCCCCACACTGATTTGTGGCAAATACGTGTGCACAGCGTGGGCTTTGGTCTCGTAATTTCAATGACACACGTTTGATGTCATCTGCTTCATGTGTTGGAGCTCATTAAGTTATTAAATGTGAATTTTATCAGTATGAAACCATTGACCTGGTAAAAAAAATCAACAAATAGAGAAGAAATCTCTTGCTGCTGCTTGTCCTCAAGTTGGGTGAAGCAGTTGAATGAGAGACAAATATTTGAAATATCTTTGCAAGACAAACTTCTTTCTTACCAAGACCAATTCTAGGGCCTGTTAAAGTCAAGAATGTTTCTGTAGATGCCAGTGAGACTGAGGCTTGATCCTCAACAAGCAAAAATCACATTTTTATCTACAGGAGGGAAAAGCAGCCCGAGGAGTGTGTGCATAGAGGGGCAGAGAGCAGCCCGTGGCTGGTGGGGGCTGTGGGAGGCAGGGTACCCCCCACCTCCTGCACATCTGGGCTGCTGTGCTGCAGCACCGTACAGCCAGTACAGGCCTGAAAAACCTTTAGATAAAGTAGAAGTGACCAGAAAGCTTTTGCAAAAAGGGAAATAGAATAAATATGGATTATGCTGGAGTGTGCTGAAGTATGCAGCCTGTCTGATTTACAACAGCCAGAAGATTATTCCCTAGGACCAGCTCTGTGAAATAATCAGTGTTTAAAATTTGATTATCAGAACGCCCAAGGACTTTAATCTGTATAGATGTGCTTCAAAACATTTATTTGCAGGAAGAAGGATGTTTAATTTTCAGCTGTCATTCCATTTATAGATTATCCAGAAAAATGTCTACCAGCTTTAAGCTCCTCTTGTGTTTAGTCAGTCTGGTCTTTGTTTCCTTCTCCCAGGGAAAGGTGAAGTTGCGGATGTTGTTCCGATGCGCTTCATTGCCACTGAAATGATCATGGTGCTAAATATGGTATTAAAACAGCCTCTCCCATTATTTAATTAAGAAGAAATCTAATAACTGAACATAAGAACAACAGCCTCTCCAATGTCTATGGCCCCATGCCAGGTGAAAACCTGATTTCAGAAGCTTATTTGTTCAAAATTAAAGACTGTAACAGTCTGAAAGCCCAACCTTGTTCCCAGTGCAGCAGCCTGGGACGCTGCTGCTCCCAGCAGACACCTCAGCCCGTTGCATTGCCAAGGCTGGGAAGCACTGGGAGCCTTTGTAAAACAGGGAGTAGAATTACTAACTCCAAAATGTAAAAACTTACATTGGATATGGTCTGTTGAGGGGAGGGCACTCAAGCCAAGGGGCAGTGCTCCCTTGGAACATTTAGTGGAATACATTTGTTGCTCATCTGTGGCTTTCACCCTGTTAGAGTCATTAGAAACATTATAAATAACATCTCTAAGATCCATATTTCCTTTGTTACAAAATTTCAGGCATAGTTTAGGGAAGCTGCGCTTGGTTCAAGTTCCACCTTTGGATTAACACATTGATAAATGTGTTTGCTTTGGATTTATGATTTATTTTGATTGCTACTTTTCCCTTTCGCCAGAAACTGCAATACCCATCTGTGCAAAGGACATCAGTGATGATCTGATGAAAGAGTTTGCTTTTCTGTCTGGTGAGTACGAGAGCTTCTTCAGGGTCTCTCTCTCTCACTGTCTGTGGTAATTAAATACTCCAGATAAACTTCCTTGCTATTTGTCAGAATGATACTCCACATGGGACATTACCCATCAGGTAGTATCCAGTATGCCACTAGAAATGTTGTTAATAAAACATTGAGACAGTTTGAAAGAGCAGATTAGCTTTCTGTCTTGTGCCAAACTGTAAAATATTCTTACCTCCCAACACTCAATGCATTAACAAGTGCTTTGCTGTGAAATGTATTTCTGTAGGTTCCAGACCAGTGTGTTTATTTGCCCTTGTATTTCTGATTTCTTTTGCTCTCCTTTGTAAAGTACACTCAGTAAATAAAGGAAGTATCTGGCACTCAATGCATTTGTTTCTAGCACCTGCACTTGTGTGTTGTGCTTGGACTCAGAGGCAGGGTTTGGCTTTGTTTTGCTGTTCTGGTGAAGTGAAAAACCTCTGTACCAATGGCAGCCTGTGTTGTGACCTGGCTGGTGCGCCTGGGCTTTGCTGCTGGCCCCCCTCACAAGCATGGCCAGGGAGGCATCCTTGTCTTTTTTCCAGGTGGAAGAGGAAAGGACAAGGCTTGGATTATCACCCTTCCCGACAACGCTCGCTTCAACGAGGTGCCTGAGGAGAATGTATCCAAAGTCTTAACGTACCTCACGTCAGTCCCGAGGTATGAGGCTCCCTTTTACCTCTTGTCTGTGGTGGGCAGAGGTGTGGGTCCTGCCTGGGTTAGGCAGGGATCTTCAGGGTAATGCCATGTGTGGGGATGAGGGGCTTCTTCAGCTCTCAGAGCACCACTGAGGGATGCAAGCCAGCCCTTACGGTGTCCAGGTGTGGTATTTAATGTGCCAGGAACTGCAGAGTAAGAAGTGGACATCACCTCTGTGATCTGTCAGCTGGAATGTATCACACATTTAGCTTATTAAGTTCCTAATTAACAACAAGCCTTCCTGAAGCTTTGGCATGTGTCACCACTTAAATATGCCATGCCACTGCAAAATAATATTTTGACGTGTACAAATAGAGAATCATTGCTGTGGAAAAAGAGAAATGAAACCAGAGAAAGAGAGTAATTACAGGAACAAAGCGTTTGGGGTCCCTGTGACAGGTGATGGCTCAGCAGTGAGCAGCAGCTCCCATTACCTGCCTGGGTGTCAGGGTTAAGCTGCTGACAGTCTGCTGTGCCTCATACAGGGCATTAGATACTTAGATTAATGGCCCTCCTATTTCTTGCTGCTGAGCCTGGTGACTCAGTTACCTGGAATGCTTAATTTTCTTGAATAATGCCTGTTTTGGCAAATTTCTTCCTGCAGGGAGAGCAGGCTGGCAGCAGCTAGATGGGAGCTTTCCATTAGCAGCTGCTTTGGAAGAAGTGTGGAGTGTTTGGGCACCTCTGTTTAAAAAAAAAAAAAAAAGAGCCTCTGGTTCCTGTGTCAGTTTTTGATGGACTCTGAGGTTTCAAGGGCTCCTGGCCCATGGAGCACTGGCCCAGCAGGAACAGGACCCTGCCAAGTGTGTGTTGGCCAGAGGGGTTTCTCCTTGGTCCTGTGCAGGCAGCCCTGGTCTGTGCATCTGCACTTCCCAGCTCTGTCTGGTTTCTCCAAGGCTGCTATTCCATCTGGCAGTAAACACTCTGGCATTAGCATGATGAGCAGCGTTGCTGTCTCTGTAATAGGTCAAACTCAATCAAGAAACTAATGAGAGCTGGGAGCTTGCTGGTGATTCAAACATGTTCAGCGTGTTTTTAGTAAAACCACTTTAATCATCCTGCTCTGCTCCTCCTACCACTTAACAGCCTGCCCCAATATCTGATCACCTTAGAAACATGTGCTCCCTAACGCTGTGGAGCTGAAAGGCTCAGGTGACCGGGCAAAGCATCACCTGGGTGAGGGTGGCAGGTCTGTGTCAGCTCTGGTGCCCCTGTGTACTCCTCCCTCAGCAGCATCACATCGTGGGATTAGAGCTCAGACTTTGGCCCAGAAAGTCCCTAAAAGAGGTAAATATTTACCTGCCAGAGGTATTTTATTTCCTCAAATATCAGAGTTAGGTGTGGGTGCACCAACACCTCCTTGCACCTGTTAGGTGTGGGTGCACCTGTGGATGTGTATGGGCAGATCAAAACCACACAACCTGTGCCCTTCCTGTGCAAAGGAACTGCCTGGTGTCCTACCCAGAGCAGTCTGAGAAAACCTCATGGATGTCAGGTTTGTAGTATCTGGGGAAGCTGCATGGTTTGAAGTATTTTGGGAAGCTGAATTTCGTGAGGCATTTTTCTCCTGGAAATAATTGTTGGATAAAGGAGATGGATGCTGAAAGCTACTCTTGAGTCCTCAAGGCAAGTGCATTAATAACAGAGCCAGGAGGAAGGCGAGTCCTGTAGGCAAGTTCATTTTTAGTATTCCTGGGAACTGTGCTGCGGGCAGGAGGCAGCTGCAGAAAGTGCTTGTGTGGATGAGCTGTAAAGGAAAATAAGTAGTAGGTCCCCACTTTCTAATCCGTGCACGTCCAGCTCAAAATGCTGCCCTGCCTGCCTTCAGGCTGGCTGTGCTGAGCAGCACCTGCAATGGTGTGCTTGGAGCAGAGGCACAGGTCAGTGTGACAGATCCTGGTATTTGCAGAAAAGAGACCCGAGGAGTGATAAAGCAGCACTTTATCCAGGCTTGGACTGAGGACTGTGACAGTGTGGTCTTTACAACAAATACAGATATTTTCTGTAGCCTGGAAGAATTTATCTCTTCCAAGTTGAGCCAGGATTCCAGTAGAAGTTTAAATTAAAAAATAAAAATCAATTGAAGTCAGTAATAATATTTGTAAGATTGTTATTACAAAAAACTGTCTTAATTACTGTTAAAGTAAAATTTGAAAACTAAACTATCCCTCTGTATATAGCATTGGTGTGGCATCACCTTGAGTACTGTGGGCAGTTCTGGGTGTCACATTTAGAAAGGATGTGAAGGTCCTTGAGTGTGTCCAGAGGGCAGCAAGTCTGGTGAAAGGGCTTGAAGGAATGTCCTGTGAGGAGCAGCTGAGGACTCTGGGCTTGTCTGGTGTGGAGAGGAGGATGAGGGGGGATCCCATTGCTCTCTGCAGCTTCCTGAGGATGGCATGTGGAGAGGAAGGTACTGAGCTCTTCTCCCTGGGATCCAGTGATAGGACGTGTGGGAATGGTTCGGAGCTGTGCCTGGGGAGGTTTAGGATGGACATTAGGAACATTTATTTGCTGAGGGGATGTCAAACACTGAAACTGTTTCCCTAGAGATGTCATTGATTCCCCAAGCTGTCAGTGTTTAGGGGGCATTTGGCCAATGCCCTTAACAACATCTTCTAACTTCTGGTCAGCCTGAAATGGTCAGGCACTTGGACAGATTATCTCTGTAGGTCCCTTCTATTCTATTCTATTCTATTCTATTCTATTCTATTCTATTCTATTCTATTCTATTCTATTCTATTCTATTCTATTCTATTCTATTCTTTGACTATCCAGCTTTTTGGTATTTAGGCAAGCTTCGCCTGTTTCATTTAGACTGGGAAGTGAGGTACAAGGTGGTTTAGAGCTGTGACTGATAACACAGAGCAGTGGCACAGTCCAGGGTGCTGTTGGCTATAAATACCTCTGAATTTCAACGCTGGGCAGGTCGTGATGGCGTGCTCTGATCCCACCAGCGGCAAGGAGTCTCTCAGTCCTGTGCTAAATCTCACAAGTGCAGACTCCAGGATCCAATTTCAAGTCCTGCAAAACATCCCAGGTCTTTATTTTTAGTCTGGTGCATCCTGCAACACATACAAAGTTAAGGATAAGGAAAAAAAAAAAGTGACAAGAAACACCCAGAGAGAAATAATCCTTGCCCTGGTTGCCTGTCTCCATCTTTCTGCTGCTGGATGCAAACAAACAGCCCTCAGAGCCTTGGTAGAAAGCATTGATTTATTTTTATTGTCAGTCTAAAAGGTACATCATGGGCCTGGAAATCTGATAAACCTGCAAGGCCTGGGTTGCAAATAGTCACAGACTTTCTCCACTGGCCCTAGAATAAATTACAGATTTCCCACAGTAGGTGTCAAGGCTGTCAGACTGCTGGGAACTTTCTTCTTTGTTTCTGCAAGGGAACTGATAACAGTAAATTAGCATGCTCGGAGGCTGCTCTCTGAGTATAACCTTGTCCTGAGTTCATGGCTTACTTGGGCTTTTCTTAGCTGGCAGTGCACTACAGTCTGGCTGCCTTTTCTAAATTACTTGGATTCTGGGGTTTTTCTTCAGGGTTTGTTATGATTACAGCAGTTCTGTGTAAACACAATTTATTTTTTTCAATTGCAGACTCTTGGGAAAAACCATGAGGAGTTGGGGAATTGTTTCTTATAGCTCAGAGACATACCTTTTAAAATATTAGAGTGTGCTGAAAAACCAAAGGGTTTTATTTTTGCCTTAAACCAAAGGATCCTTTGGCCCATTCCCACCCACCTGGGTCACATAGCTCATGGTGGGGGTGAACAGAGCTAACAAAAATCTGCAGAATTGTCTCATGATGCCTAAACTGTTCTAAGCAAAAAAAGGTTTTGGCTGAAAAGTCACGCTCACCATGCTCACAACCTCAGACTTTATTACATGTAGAAGTTCTGTGTATGAGCCATATGTAAAATTTGATATTCATTTTCTCTGCTCTTTTCTTCTACGCCTCAAAGCCACTGAATAAATTCAAATGAAACCTTTGCACTTTGGGTGTGACGCTACAGATCCATAAGATCTGTCGTAGGATAGCTTGGGACTTGGGTGCCTCTACATATCTTCAGTCAGTTGTTGTTATGGTCACAGGGAATTTTATTTTTTATCCCTTTGAGCAGTGCTGCTAATTCCTATTAAATATATTTGTCAGAGTTGTAGGTGCCACAGACCAGAGCAGCAAGATGTGCACTCAGTGAAAGCTCCTGCACTGGCTTCAAGTGTCTTTTTTTTTTTTTCTGTAGTGAAGTTGCCAAGTATTGTCTGCTGTGTGATACTTCTGAGTAATCCGCCATGTGTTTGCCTTGCCAAACACAGGAATTAGTGGAGATGATGCTGGCAAGAGGCTGCTTGCACAGGGCTGTGCCCGGTGCAGACACCTGACCCCGCTCGGGGGAGCCTGCACGTGTACTGGGAGCCTCTCCCCAGCACGGAGGCGCCCGGCTAGGGTGGTGTGGGACACGGCTGTCCTGTTCCAGCATCCACAAAGCAAATACTGCAGATGTTACCCAGGTATCTTGTAAATGCGCTCACGTTGGAGGACTCGGTTACACGCTGGCCTAGCCCTGGCTGTGTGCAGGCACGACTGCAGTTTGCAGCTCAGGCTGCCTGGGAGGGTGGGCTGTCACAGCTGGAGCCTGGCCGGGCTCTTCCCAGCCAGCCTGGAAAGGAATATTTGAATTACAGACAGGGCAGCCGGGCGTTAGGGCAGACCTGCACCCCGGTACAGCTGGCCAGACTGGGCATTTCAAAGCAACTCAAAGGATTTGGGTGTTAAAAGGGATGTCAGGAAGCCTGTGCTTGCCGAGTGAACCGGAGTGTGTTGGAAAACGCCTTGGAGCAATCACTGCCTCCCCAGCAGGACGTGCTGGGGAAGCCACCACAGCCTGTCTGAGCACCAGCTCCCCCTTTCCCTCTGCCAGGCTGGCATTGCCCTGCCCTGGCTTGGTGTCATCTCTGCTGTCTCCTGCCAAAACAAGCCAGGAGTCATCGCTTGGCTGCTGTAACCTGAGCTCAGCAGGAGGATCTGGGCAGTGAAGGCAGGGGGGTCTTGGGGCATCAGCTGGGGGAGGCTGCTGGGCACTCCGGAGCTGCTGGGCAGGGGCACAGCTCCTCTGGCCTCTGCAGGCCCCTTCTCAAGACCACTTTGGGTTTTGAGAGCAATCTGCTATCACCACCCCGTACACAGTTCGAAGGTGATGCTTAACCCTGGGCTACCACAATCACAGAATGACAGAAAGATTGGGGTGGGAAGGGAGCTGTGGAGATCACAGAATCAGAGACTGGCTTGGTTTGGCAGGAATCTTGGAGATCATCTAGTCCAACCCCCCAGTCAGAGCAGCTTCACCTGGAGCAGGTTGTGCTGGAATATCTGGAGATACTAAAAGCCCCAGGTGGGTTTTTAAAATATCCAGAGAAGGAGATTTCACCATCTCTCTTCGCAGCCTGTTCCAGTGTGCTGTCACCCTCAGGAGAAAGACATTTTTCCTCATACTCAGATGGAATTCCCTGTGTTTCAGTTTGTGCCTGTTGCCTCTTGTCCTGTTGCTAAGCGCCACTGGAAAGTCTGGGTGCTCGGGAAGATTTTTTCAAAAGGAATTTCAGGATCTGTGGTTTGGGTTTTTTTGGGAACAGAGTCACATTTCCTCAATACCAGAATGTGGTTTGCATTCTGTGTTCTTGGGTTTGGGTTTTTTTTGGCAACAGAGCCACTTTTCTCAAAATGTTATCTGGTTATTGGTATTTTCTTATCTTGCAGTCAACATGAGTCTGACACTAAATTTATCCTAATCCTGGATAGAAGGTTGGACACATGGACATCAGTCAAAACAACTCTCCAGAAAATAGCAGTAAGTCCTCTTTAATGTTAATTGCATTTAATGTACTAAGTCACCATGCCCACTTTGTGTCTCCTTCAGAAAACACTGGGAACCAGGAGCGATGATGCTCCTGCTTTCTCTCTAGGTAGTAGTTTGTTTTATGGCCCTGTAATTAATTTGAGTGTGTAAATGAGCTGTTTGTGTATTAATTTGCTTGTTTGATCCATTTGCTGGGTTTTATACTATTTTGCAGTGGTTCAAATGTGTTCTGTGCCATGTTCTATGCTTTGGAGGGGTGGAAAATTTGGCTTCATATATGTTCTTTCTCGACACTGGTTATTAGTGAGACTGTATTTTACCTAATTGTTGGTGACTGAAAGTTTTAGGTTCTTTAAACAGGCTTCACAAGCATTTGTATGTGGGCATGGGTGGAAAATCTATTTTAAAAGTGTATGTGTGCATTCATGTGTTTTAGATGATCTAGTACACGTTTATGTGCTACACATCATTAGCACATATCTGGTCTGAACATAGCTCACAAGTGAGGTTTTGCAATTCTGCATTGCATTGTGTCCTGGAATCAGAGCTTGGATTTACAGTGGAGCATGCAGCTGTAGAAAAGTCATGTTTATGGGTGCATGGGGAGGTAGGAACTAACAGACAAATCCTTTCTCAACCACACCATGCCATGTGGGTAAGTCAATGGAAACATTCTGGGTGTATTATTATTGCGTTTGTTTCTGAGTGTAATCACTGAATGGTTAAAGACATTGGTCTGTCTGAGAAAGGATGAACTCAAGGGTGTGTACTGAGACAGAAAACCTGGTTCTGATGAAGTTAGATCTTACAGTACTTTAAATTGTTAATACTGGTACAGCTGAACTTGGTGTTCAATACCTGGCTTTGATGGCATTTTCTGGTCAGCACCCCATAGGAGGAAGGGAGGGTTCCCTTTTTGCAGTGTGACTGAGGTACCACAAAGAGTATTTTCGGTTCTGATTTTTCTGAATGTTATAAACTGAACTTGCAAGTGTGGTTACCATACCACTAGAGAAGATGCAGCATTTAGAAATTAATTCTTTAAAGTGATCATCAAAATTTGGTTGTGCTGCCAGCGTTTGAACAGGTGCTAGTACCAAGAGCATCCTTTAAGGATGAGGTACTTGCTTTGCATAGTCTGGAAGTTTCAAATGGGGAAAAATCCTGTCCTAATTTGTAGCTTCTACAGAAGTGTCATTCATTTTGTGTTTAATAAGAAAATGTAATGATTTGAGCTTGCACCCTCTTTGTGTACCTGTATGTGCCCTGTGTCCATGTGGAGAGGTGACTTTGCCTGCAGTATCAGGGCTGTCCATGCAAAGAATGGGGAGGTGCTCTGTGCGGGGAGGGATGAGAAGCAGGAAACCTGTGTCCACTAAATCTTAAGACTTGGGAATCTTGCCTTGAAAACAGAGTCTGGTCCTAAATGGCTGTGTCTGTGTCCAGGAGGTGTAAGGACAAAAAATTAAATCTTGATTTCCTATCAATCACACAGCATAAGCCCCGATGCAATTAAAAAAAAAATCTCTTTCTGATCTTGGTACAATTTTGGAGTAAAGGAGTGCCATGAAGCTGAATTTAAAATACAGACCGTGTCCTATTTTTTCCAGCATATGTATATGCAATTGCAGCTCTGCGGTTGTGCATCTGATCTTGAAAATTTTTCTATCACACTGTACAGATTTTTATTTTAACTCTTTGTGTATGTCTCTAATTGCCTGGGCAAGCCAGGCTAGCGCTGGCTTTGGGAAGCGATGCCCTACTGCCGGGATCAAGCCTCGGGTTTTGCCCGGAGCATCTTGCCTCAGTTTGCCCCCGAAACACTAAACAGCTTGAAAAGGCACCTCGGAGATAACGGCAGGGGCGGGAGGGAAGGGTGAAAGCTCCAAGCTGAGAGCCCAATCCTCGCCGGAAAGAGCGTCTGCAGGATGATTTTTGGCATTCCACCTTAAAAGCAAAGCCGGCGCTGGGGAGGAGAGCGGGGCTGCCAGCCGGGAGCCGGGAGCCGGCAGGGCTGCCCGCCCGAACCGCTGCCTGCCCGGGCCCTGGCAGCGGGGCGAGCCGGGGCAGCGCCCGCCGCCTTCCGCAGCATCCCCATCCCGTCCCCA
>VZTE01003398.1:119865-214676 GCA_013397775.1 Eulacestoma nigropectus
CCGGGGGAGGGCGGGGGCAGCGGGAACGGTGCCCGGAGCGGCGGGGGTCGAGCAGCGCGGGGCGGTTCTAGCGGCATCCTCCGTGCGGGAGCAGCCGGCGCCGGGGACCGCCGGGGACCGCTGCCCCGCAGTGCTGCTCCCGGCGCCCTCCAGCCGCAGGAAAGGCTCTATCATCGCTCCTACATGAGAGCAAAGCCGCTGGCAGGGAGGGGGCCCTGCACAGATCTGTGCCCCAGTGATGCTGACAGCATCTTTGGGGGGTTAATTATGCAGCCGGCTGAAATAAAGGTAGCAGAGCGCTTGGGAGTTTCATTCTGGCTCTGGGGGAAGTTAAAGGCTCAAATTAGCAGTAGCTGGCATTTTATTGCATGACTTTTCCTTTAAGGGGCAGCAGAAAGTCATTAACTTCAGCACCTGTTTAAGGACTCCTGGCCTCAGTCTGTAGGGCTCAGAAACAAACTTACTGGCAGATACTATTTTATTTTTTTTTTTTTAATGTTTATTGATTACCAACCTCGTGGATGCCCCAGTGAACTGCAGGAAAGAATATTCTCTGAAAACAGAGTTCCTAAAACTGGGGGGGGAATCCCACTAAATGTGTCAGGATGAGATACTCAGTAAGGAGGCAGTAACTGTGATGCTTTCAGTGCATGTCCTTTCTTGTACTTTATTAGCCCAGTTCATCTGTATTGATTAGATCAGGGCTCTCTGTGTGGTTATAGTTAAATGTGCATTCAAAAAGTTGCTGAACTGGCCTTAAGGTATTCATGTCTGTGTCCTCGGCAGGGGACACGGGCAGTGAGCACGGGCTGTGGTCGGTGAGACAGTTAACAGTAGTGAAATGTTGCCAACTGCCTGATTTAGTGGAATTGTGCTGGCAGTTTTCTGCCTTTCCTGGTATGCTGCAGAGGGCAAAGGCTTTAGAGGGTTCTTTAGGTGTTTTGTTACATAACCCCAGGTTTATCAAGTGCACAAGATTCATTTTAGTCTTACAAATGAAATAAAGCATAAGGCGAGATTAAGGATCCTTTCGTCTTTGCATTCTTTAATATGTTGTGGGAAAGGTTTTTTATTGCAGCAGTACCTTCAGTATCAGTAGAGTTCAGTTTTCAGGAAACTTATCTACACTTCAGCCCTGAGAAAAACTAAAATTGTAACAACGATTAAAAAAGATACAGTCCCTACAGGAATGTTATGTTCAGGAATTACTGGTCTATGTAGGATTTTTTCTAACATTTCATCCCTTCCCTTAAGTCTCTAAGAGGGCACAGGACATGGCTTGGTTGGTGTCTGTCTTTCTGCAAACTTATTTCTTGGCTTATTCATTTTTTTCCATGCTTGGAATACATGAGGGATCATTTGCAAAGCTGTGTTTCTTGTTTTGTAGCTACTCATAAGTGCTGACCTTGATCCTATATGTATAAGATCTGCTAAAAAATCCCCAAATGCTTTCTAAACTGAATGGAAATCAAATCATCTGCCCTGGAAACTCAGCTGTTCTGAGGTGAAATATCTAGGAGCAAAAGGGGTACAATTGCGCGTGTGTGGCCATAAGGTTGTCCCTGTGGCAGAAGGATGTGAGTGCTGTGGTCTCTGCTTGTGTGTTGTGTGGAACATGTTGGCATCCTGAAACCAGAGGTGTCCACGGGCATCTCTGCTCTCAGACAGGCGTTTCACACTTTGTCACTGTGCAGTGGAGTTCTGGCAGGCAGCTCTGCTCGCCTCCTGGTTGGTGGTCCCTCTTCCTGGAGCTGTGGGTTTCCTGCCCAAGGGCTCAGGAGGAGACGTTCAAAGTCTACAGGTTTTCCCTTGGGCGAATATGGTTTGGAGACCCAGACTCTTCCTCCAGGGAATTTGCTCTGCGCCCAAAGGGTGCCTGTTAAAAAGGACTTGAAGGAGTAAGAGAGGCCAAAGCTCAAAGTGCCAAACAGGGTTAAAGGGGACAGAGGATGAAGGGGAATAACCATATCAGACCAAGGGAGGATGAATTTCTGGCTGGTTGTTCGCAAAGATACTCCTGATGCATTTTTCAGGAGAGGGTCAAGGTGAGAGCCTAAAGTTCACAGAGGAGGCATTATGTGCTGCCCAGGTGCTGGAGCAGGAGCACAGCCCCCGGGGCCTGGAGCCAGCACCAATGTCTCTGTTATTTAAGGGTTTGCTGTTGTTTCCAATGCCAAATCTTTGTCCCTGGCACTGCTCTTGTTGACTTCCAAAGGGTATGAGTTTGTCATTTCATTCACAATCTTTTTTTCTGCTCCTACTTGAAATAACAGCAGATCAATATATTGGATTTAGGTGGCTTATATGATCCTAAAAGTCACTGTCCATTTCTAAGTGAAGTTGTGGGCAGTGGAAGCCACAACCTGCCCCTTCCTACCCAGGGAAACAGAGCGAACGAGTGACAGTGCAGTTCACAGATGTCAGATCTCAAGTGTAAATCAGGCCTGTTTTAAACAACACAACACTAACGCATGTTTGTGGGAGTGATCTTTGTTTTGAAGGCACAGATGAAGTGCCCTGCAGTGCAAAGTACCTAAACATGTTCATTACTCTCACCCTTGGTACAGATGTTATTGTCGTGTTTCATAGGGGAGGATAATATGAGGAGGAATATATGGAGAAATGTAACCTGGCCTGGCAGGATCTCAGAGTAAATCATGTCTTCATTAACCCAAGTCTCTGCATCATGCACTTACCCATAATTTCATGATGCAACTCCTACTTTCTTAAAAATTCTTTTTCGTTCTCAAGCACCCTTTTCACGGATCTATTTAAAAATGCACCTGCCAACCATATGCTTGAAAAAAGGCTCCAGCAGCGTAGACAGGAAATTCCAAATTCTTGCCACAAATTAAATGTTGCCTGGTAATTACCAAGGACAAGACGAGTGTGCTTGATGCAGTTATGGGATGATTAGCAAGTTTGGCAATAAATTTTGCTTCCTCAATCTGTCATTCCTCTCAGTGTTCCAGCCCTCTGTTCCCTGCTAAGTTGTAATTTCACTCCCCAAGTTATAATGATGAACAGTATATGTGTTATTAAAGTTTATACTAAGTGTGCCTCCGAGCTGCATGGCTGAACTCCTGCCTGCTCCAAAGGGAAGTGGGGCTGGACAACCCTGCTGCAGTAACGTCCCATATCTCTAAACCACTCCCAGCGTCTCCCTCCTGTTTTAAAAATAAGAAAAGGCTATCGGGAGCAATCGGAAAAAAACCCCTAAAATGGAATGATTCCCTCTCTTTTCAGTGCGTTCGAAAGCTGTTGTTGGAGCTGCCGTGTGCCCGGGGTGAATGCTCTCTCTGTTTCCTTGCAGGCGTCCTTCCCAGGGAATCTGCACTTGGTGATGGTTCTCCGTCCCACGGGGTTTTTCCAGCGCACCTTCACTGACATTGGGTTTCGGTTCAGTCAGGAGGATTTTCTGCTCAAGTTACCGGTACGAGTGTGCGGAGGTGTGGTGTGTGATCAGAGGCTGCCCGTGCACCTCGGGTCGGGGTGACACTGTCCCACTCTGCTGCCCCCGGGAGGAGAAGGACACGGATCCACTGGAGCACGTCCAGAGGAGGCTCAGAGGGCTCAGCCCCTCTGCTCTGGAGCCAGGCTGGGAGAGCTGGGGCTGCTCAGTCTGGAGAAGAGAGGGCTTCAGGGAGACCTCAGAGCCCTTCCAGTGCCTAAAGGGGCTCTGAGAGAGCTGGGGAGGGACTGCGGACAAGGGATGGAGGGACAGAACAGGGGGGAATGGCTTCCCACTGAAAATGGGTAGATGTAGGTTAGATATTAGGAAGAAATTCTTCCGTGTGAGGGTGGGGAGGCCCTGGCACAGGGTGCCCAGAGCAGCTGTGGCTGCCCCTGGATCCCTGGAATGTCCAAGGCCAGGCTGGACGGGGCTTGGAGCACCCTGGGATAGTGGAAGGTGTCCCTGCCCATAGGAGAGGGGCTGGAAACTTCATGATCCTTAAGGTGCCTTCCAACCCAAACCATTCTATGTGAAGAGTAGCGAGGAATTCGTTTAATGTCTGAAAAGTCAAAAGACATGTCTAGTGGAGCTTTTGCTATGAATTTCACTCATATTCATCTAAGACTCCATACCAGCATCATGCTGGTATTTGTTCCTAAAATAGCAACTGAAATGAGTTTATATTCTCAATTCAAAATTTCCAGACTTCTAAAACCACCTTGATTATAGGACATAATGAGAATAATTAAGAGAAGAAAAGTAAATTTATGGAATCTAAGGTTGATGTTATTAGAAACACAGAAAACAAATTAATGCTGTCCTTTAGGAAATAGCATGATTTTCACAAACTTTACATTTTTCCCTCCATAATGGCTGTTCTTTGCACAATTCTGGATATTGCTGACATATCCCATGGCAGATCAAGACACACAAAAACTCATGACTATATATGTAGGTGAAATTGGTCCGTGCTTCATAACTTATTAAAATGTGTGTTTTCTTTCCAGTTTACTGGTCATCCCTTACTTAAACCTGCATCACTTTGCTTTGAGCCCTGTTCTGCAGCATCTCGCTGTGCTTTGCATTTAGGAAAGAAAGCAGCTGGGAGGTGAGGGGTGGCTCAGGAATGGTCAGGTACACCAAATAAAAGCTGCGTTGAGCCATAAGTGCAAGCAGAAAGCCCTGCTCCGGAACGATAGGTAGAGCAAACTCAGACTTTAGGTCCATAAAAGCTCTGTGTGCCTGGTGTGTGTCTGCCAGGCAGGAGCGGTGATGCCCAGCTAACAGCAGTGCCCTGTGTGCAGGTGGTTATGCTGAGCTCGGTGAGCGACCTGCTGACGTACATTGATGAGCAGCAGCTGACCCCGGAGCTCGGGGGCACCCTGGAGTACTGCCACAGCGAGTGGGTCATCTTCAGGACGGTGAGTGCGGCTGGGCACGGGCTCTCGGCCGGCTGGGGCTCGCTGAGGAGGGTTTGCAGTCAGGCAGTGAGCAGTGGGGGGCTGAAAGTAATCCCCAAAGCCACTGCGCCTCCTGGATCAGATGTGCAGAGGAGCTAAGGGGTGTTAGGCTTTGATGGGTTTGCAGGGGAACTGGATGATTGACTCCCTCAGGCTCCTTTTGAAACAGCTCCCAAAAGATCTGTCTTCGTAAATCTTTATTAAAATTCCCTTAATGGGAGATACAGAATAGACTTTTTTTTAACAATGGTCGCTTAATGGGATTAATATCAGAGCTGTGTTTGGGAACCAGGGCAGTGAGAGTGCCTACTGCATACTGACCAAATGCAGAGAATTCAGAAAATTTCCTTTTAGGCTTTGCAAGAATTTTCCTTCAATATTGGCAGGAATCAGACATTTAATTCCCTGAGTTGTGCCTTGCTGTATGTTTTTATGCCTCCTGTACACTCTCAGTTTTCCCTGGGCTGTTGTCTCCCAGATGAATGGCAGGCTGGATTCCCAGTGGGATGTTCTCTCTGTCTGCCGTGGACATCCCACCCACCTCTCAGAGCGAGCTGGTGGGCTCCCCTTGCACACCCCAGCCCTGGCTCTTCTCACACTCTTAATGAGCTGGAGGAATATCGTGAATCCCGAGCTGATTGCAATCCCTGTGTCCCACCAGGCCATAGAGAGCTTTGCGCTGACCGTGAAGGAAATTGCCCAGATGTTGCAGTGCTTTGGCACGGAGCTGGCAGAGACGGAGCTGCCCGAGGACATGTACTCGATCGAGCGCATCCTGGCCCTGCGCACCGAGAGGTACTACCAGCTCAAGGTATGGCTCAGCAGAGCTCCGCTCTGTGCACAGCCGGGCGGGCTTTCTGGTGGTTGATTGCCCCTTGGTTTGGTGCCCACTCCTCCTTCCCTGCCATGCGTGTGCACACGTTGTCGGACGCAGTAGGACACAGCGTGGCTGTTCCTGTGTTCCCCGTGCATTTGCCATGCGCTGAGCAGCTCACCCTGCCAGCAGCCAGCAAACTGCCTGAGCTGCCAGCTCCCTCCTGCCTGCAGCAGTCGCTGTCTGTAGCCTGCTCCTCCCGTGGGCTTTGCACGTCTGGCTGCCAGGAGGGCCGTGGGAGGCTCTGTCACCTGCATGTTCGTGTCCCCAGCTGGGATCCCGTCTGCCTCACCCCCTTGGCTGCAGAAAGCTGCACACAAAGTTCATCAGCAGGACTGGAGGGGTGGTTTGTCCCCTGGTCCCTCTGCCTGGTGGATCTTCCCTGAAGGGACTTAAAGGAACTGTGCTGGAGAGCATCCAAGGTGAAGATTTCTATGTGAGCACACGGTACAGAGCATTCATGATGTGATCCCTGTCTTCATGTGAGCCATCAGGTTTTGTCTTAAACAACATTTGTTTCTTGAATGTTTCAATTTTTTTTTCCACTCTTTGTGATTGTGATCAGTATTATTATAGGAGTCAATGGAAGCTTTAGTGCAGCCAGCTGCTGCTTTATCAGGCACCAGTTGTCTTTGGTGCTCCTGCATCTTTGAGGGAGCAGCACAGGCCTGGCCCCAAACCCTGACTTCAGAAGCAATCACTGTGTTAATAGTTGTTCTGTGTGGCTGAAGAATGAGCTCCTTTGCTTTGTGACAGGTTTCATTTACCTAACTCAAAGAATTGTATCTATTTTAATTTATAATCATTTGTCATTCATTGTGACAGTGAGTTCCCAGAAAGCTGCCTCTAAGAAATACTGAAAATGTCATCCAAATTGGGCTGTGTGTAGGCATAAATGCATGTGTGCATGTTTAGAAAGTATCATTATAGATACTGCCAATGGGCCTCTATCTCTTCTTTGAAAATGAAGAGAGTAATATAAAATAGCAGCTACATCTATTGCAACATGACTCAGTGACTTCAGCTGCATGCCCAGGACTGTGGCTACAGTGTGGGGGGCAGAAACCAACTACACAGTGTAGTTCTGTGGATAAGCCAGTCAGCAATGTCCACTTTTCTCTGTGGAGAAATAAAACACGTCACGTGCTTTCATTTACGTAGAAAGCACAGCAGCACTCAGTACAAGCCATCTGTTGCTTTTAATTCCTCATCTCTTAATTTCAGATAGCAAAACCACTCGTTGGCTTTTGACTGAAGTGAGGTCTGTTGGCTTTTTTCTTTTGTTCCTTCTAAGGCCATGAAACACAAAAGCAGATGAGAAACTGCACAGATTGTGGTGACAGCAAGACTTGGGATCCTTGTCTCTCTCATGACAACCCCAAGATTGGTACAGTTGATTCCTGAATTCAAGTAATTAGTCAATCAGAATAATTTATTAAGCTGTGTGATGCTGAACAGAAACTGGCTACAAGCACAGTGAAAAAATGACAGAAATTAATTAAACAGAATAACTGAGAAATTAACCCCATTGATATACTCGACAGAAAAAGTCAAGTTAACACCCATTTGACAGTCGGGCTCCTTTGCTGTATGGATAATGAATGGCTTTAAATCAAAAGAGGAACGTGGGTCTCTGGAGAGTGAGGTGTAAGAGAACGAAACAACAGCCACCTGCAGTCTAAAGCATGCTGCATAATTCCTCCTCCCTTCTGAGTCTCCGGCATGTGGCAGTATCAAAAGGAGATGGGGTTTTTGCCTTGTGGTCATCTCCCAGGATGTTTTAGTGTCAGGGATGCAAACTGGCAGTGGAACTGTGTGTGCTAGAGGGGAAGTTCCTGCAGCTGTGTCCTGCTCCTGGGCTGCTGCCCTGAAGCTGATGTTATGTTTAGGTTGCTGTGAGCTATCTGGGGCAGGCAGACATTTAAGCAAGTCTGGGCTTTCTGAATCTTCTCCCTGAGGAAGTTTTGCCATTGTTTCTCTTGCAATAGAAACCTGGTCATCTCCCAGGATGGGCTCTTACTCCTCCAGTACCTGGCTCTCCAGTGGAGCCATACACAGGTCACTCCTTCAGGGCCTCTTCAGTCTCAGCTCACCAGCAACAGGTGTTTTCTCCCTCTTCATTTCTGTGTTTGGCCTCTTTTTCCTGAAAATAGTTGACTAAATGCACCTGTTTGCTTTGGGGCTGAGCCAGCACAAAGCACCTCAGCTGATGCTGATGAACACACCAAGGGTTTAAATTTTCCCTAAGCAGAGGTTATTGGAAGGGTTGACTTTATGTGTAGAGGTTGGGTGGTGCTGTGTGGGCTCAGTCCTGGCTTTGTTCCCCTGTGGGATGCTCTTCTTACAACCTCCTCTCCCAACCTTGATGGAGAAGCACAGCCTTCAAGCTGTGGAAAAACTTGCTCGAAGGCTTGAACTTGTGGACAGATGTCTCACACCACCACCTGCTCGTCAGGAGAGAGTTGGGGCAGTGCTGGCCTCCTGCCTCTTGAATCATTTTGTGGCCTGATGTTTTCATGTGTGCCAGTTTCCACCCAGCCTGGTGACAGATCCATGGCTCAGCCTCATGCAGCTCCAGGGGCTGATGCCATGCTAAGAGGACTAAAACATCTGCTGGGAGTCCTTTGGTCTGTTGGATATTGGTGCTTCATTTCATGCAGGGAAACTACGGCAGGAGAAACACAAAATTACTTACCCTTACCTCACAGTAAGTAGCCTGAATCAGAAATGTTTTGTGTTATACAGGAAGATATTACAGCAGTCACAAAAGAGGGAAACTTGCTTTTGAGCAGTTTTGAAGAGCCTGACTCTGGGGAATGCAGTCAGGACCAGCAGCAAGAGAGGCCTGGGGACTGGGAGACTGTGAATCGGTGAGTGCACTATGTCCCTAATTTCCCTGATTTTTTAATGGAAACACTCAAATTATTTGGGTGTAGATGTGTTGTTTAGGTCACCTATCAAAGACAAAGATACCAAAATTTTGCTGGGTGACTTCTCTCATGATTTTGACTTGCTCTGATTTTTTTCCCCGCTGTTATGATGAGGCTGTGGAGCAGATGCAGGGTTCTCCCATGCCAGGCTCCCAGGTTTTACCCACATAAATGGAGATAGGAACAAATGCTTCACACACAGGTGCTGTCATCTGCAGTGAGGATTTCATTAAAACTCTCTCTGATTCATCTCAAGTCATGTCTGTTGACTTCTTCTGAGACCTTGGATCCAGAACACCTGTATAAGTGATCTCTAGCTCTTGTCCATCTCCGCTTGTCCTCTGTTTGCAAATTGTTCCAATCCTGTCCTTTGTCTGTGCCCAAGGTTACTTGGTCAGCTGCGTGAGATGGAGACTGCTTTTGACGGCTTCTGGGAAAAACACCAGTTAAAAATGGAACAATATTTACAACTCTGGAAGTTTGAGCAAAGTTTTCAAGAGGTAGGATCAGATGCGCTTCCAGTGGCAGAAGGGAGAGTTGGAGATCTAGTGGAGAGGAGAGAAGTTTTTATGCTTTTTATTTTGAGAGTGTTTAATTTATGCTGCTGTTCCTTGACTGTGGCAGGGCTAGCTAGCTTGGGGAGACTGCTGTGCTTCCTCATTCAGAGCTAATTTAGGTACCACTGCCCTGCAGTCGTGTGGATTTTGCTGATGGAAGCATCTTTGAATTTAGAAATTAGTTCTTGGACTCTAGTTGTATTATTGGATTTAGCAGTCTTAGCTCAAGTGTGATTAATTTTGGTCTCAGAATGATTTCCTGCCTGTGCTTTGTATCTTTTTGCAGCAGTCTTCTTCTTTGTGTCTAGGTCAAGAATGCCATTGAATTTTTAATGGGTCAGCAAGCGGAGCTGCCTGACACTGGCGACAGTGTCCCCCAAGTGAAACAGAGGCTCAAGGACTTGGACCATTTCGATGGTATGGCTCAGGTGAGATAATCTTACACAGGAAGAGCACTAATGAAACATAAGAGCCACATTCTGTGTTTGTGGTAGGAGGTGTTTTCTGCGATTACCTGGTTCTGGTGTAATTTGTTGGTAAGTGCTGCATGAAAGGATCGATTTAATGTCTCTGCTCCGTGCAGCAACACTGTGATCACTTTGAAAGCCAGAAACAGGGTATTTAATTATCATAGTTAAAATAAATTGCTGAGCCACCATGAAAATCCGGAACAGATAAATGTCTGAACATGGGGGAGGCGTGGGATTTAATGAGCTGGAAGAAGAATTATGTATATTTTAAGTGCTTTAGCTGTGCTAATAGGCAGAAACTTGTTACCAGGCACATGGAGTTGCAAAAAAATTTGTATCCTGACGTGTCTGTGACTTGAACATAACATATGGGTGAAGACTAAGATGTAGGGGAAAGAAGAGTGAAGAGAGATGATTCACAGGAGCCCAACTGAGGATGTGACCTTTGTAAAGGGATGTGCTGGGCACGTGGGCCAGGGTCAGCAGAGAAATCCTGGGGGATCTGGACACAGAAGACAAAAGCTCTAGAGAAAGGTCTGAGGCTTCCTGGCCGTTTGGAAGAAGTGTTTATGGAGCGAGGGAGGGGGATCGAAAGGCCAGGCAGGCAGGGTGCAGCAGGAAAGCCATCCCACTGGAAAGGCAGCCCTGGAGAAACCATAACCATTGCACTGACTAAGGTGTGCAGAAAAGATAGTGTGTTCTTGGCATCAGGATAAACCTCAACTACTCCAGTTCCCTTTGGTGCTTGGGGGCATAGTGGGCCTAAACTGGATGTCAGCCGCAGTTTATTCAGGGTGCAGTTCCTGGGGAGGGCAGCGATGCATTGCCAGCAGGCACTCACAGCATTGCTAGTTTGGTGAAATACTGTTTTCTTCTTCATCCTCCTTATGGATAGCAAAAGTTTTTCTTCCCAGATGGTGGGTACCATTTTGTCCTGCCTAAGCCACCCATTCTGGCTACTCCTAATGGCAGTCATGTCCACATGTGCCTGAAATCTGGTAAGATGAGAAAGTGCGTGTTGGTGTATGTGGATATTGTGGCATTATTTCTGTAAGTGTGCAATGCCTTCTCTCCCTCTCACTGAAGGATCTGATAGGGAAGGCTCAGGTGGTGATACTGCACGGACACCAGCTCGCAGCAAACCATCACTACGCCCTCAACCTGATCTGTCAGCAGTGCAACGAGCTGCGGCACCATTCCGACCTCTTGTCTGATGAGGTCAAACGGAAGCAGATGCGCCTGCAGAAGACCTTGGACCTTCATACCCGCCTTCAGCAGGTAGAGTTCAGAGATAGTGCTCTGAGGAGATAGTTAGCTTCTCCATGGGGTTAGCCTCTCTACTTCTTAGCTGGAAACACGTGAAATTTGCAGCTTTTCTTCAGCAGTTAATGGTAGGAAGGTGTTCCCCAGAGGCTGGAGGAGTCCCACACCCCTCACTTAGCTGGGGAAGTCAGCAAACAGGTATCTGCTGGTGCTGTGAGGTCAGCAGAAAAGACGTGGGCATCTCCAAAGGGCAGTTCAGAACACCAAGTTCAGCTGCTGCTCTTGATGGTGCTTTCATGCTACATCCATGTATTAATTGACTTTGGAGGTTTTCACGCCCAGTGCAACAGAGGTAATGCTTTCACATAAACTCCAGCTCTTTCTTCTGAGTGATGTTATTAGGAATGAGCATAGCTGAGTGTAAAATAAGGTGACAGATTGGTAGATAGGCACAGCTGCTGTGTGCTAGCATGGGAGTGGAGTCATGTGGCTCCAACACTCTTTGATATCTTAATCAGCATCAAATATTCATTTAGGGAAATTCACGCTAATTAGGCCAGAAGGCACACGGCTGTAATATGCTTGAGGCCAATTAAGAGGAACAGTGAAGTTTGACCCTGTTCCATTTCCCTGTTTTGGGGAACTGGAGAGCTCGTTTTTGCTCTGTGTGCTCCACTCCAGTGTTGTGCTGCTCTGTGGGGACGGACGGTTCCTCGGCAGCCTCTCAGCTGCAGGACAGGGGCCTGTCCTGGGCTCCTTGCAGTCCTGGTTGGTGCCCAGCATCTAGCCTGGGGCTGTGCTGGAGCACAGCATGGTCCTGCTCTCCGTGTCTCCCTTCCTGTTCACAGCACTGGAGATTCTCTGTTGTTCTTGGCTGGAGCATCTTCTCACCCCTGTGCACACCGCAGTGTGTGAGTGCCAGTGAGCCCTGGTTCAGGTCTGCACCGAGCCTCAAGAAACCTGCCAGTCTCACTGTAAGCTCTACAATGCCCACTTCAGCTTTCCCATTTGGAGAAATAAACATCTGCTTTTCACTTGGGTCAACGCTGCACTAGTGCTTCCACGTCAGGTACACCACTGATTTTAGCCAGCTACAAGTAGGAACAGCTTGTCTGGATATGTTGAGGACTGCAGTCACCTTACAGAAAAAATGTGGCCTTTCTGCTTTCTAATCAAAGCACAGTAAGTGCTGAGGTCTTTGGGAGTGCTGTTTAGCTCCATACAGATCCAATAAATGATATTCCTCCTGAGAACCTCGTTGCAGTGGAGGTAGCACTGAGGGTCTCGCTGCCTGTGCTGTCCCCAGGCTCTGCAGTGCTGCGATGAAGGTGCCTACCTGCTCGCCAACCAGCAGATGGATAAGTGCCAGTCTAAAGAAGGCGCTCAGAAAGCACTCCAGGACATAGAAAGATTTCTCGAAAGCTCTTCAGCCTACTTAAACTATGATCCCCAAGCCCTACACTATGATTTTGAATCAGTCTTAACATCTGAGTTGAAGGTAAGCAACGCCTCCAGTTCCTTGTTACACAAGTGAAAAGCAGGGTTGGACCGCGTGGCGGTGCTGTCATCTTTACAGTCCTCTGCTTTGGGCCAAAGTGCGAATTAGTGGTGATTATGTGAGTCTTTTTTCACTCTCTGCAGTGCCAGATCCAGTCAGTGCAGGTCAAGCTTGAAAATGTTCGCAGCATGTTTGAGAACCGGCAGTCCTGCTTCAAGAAGCTGTTGGATAAACACGTGCGGCCCGTCCAGTTAGTAGCTCCTCGGCCAGAAAATCCACCGAGATCAAAGTCACCCTTATTCTCTCCTAAACATGGTAAAATATTCTGGAATTATGGTATTTTCAGCTGATAATTTTGCTTTGAGGCAGGAATAGTGAGGCTTAGGATGGTCCTGAGAAACAGATACAGAGTTATCGGATAGTTTTTAATATATATCAGGTGATTTATTATCTTTCCAATTTTTGTGTGAATCTTCCCATACCTGTGTGAAGGATGAAGCTGGTTGCTTGTTATTTATTTCCACTTCATACTTAGTGAAAAAAGAGCTGTAAGTAGTGCACACCTCCAGTTCTGCTTTCCTGGCATCCTGCTGGGCTGGAAACGGGTGAATTAATACTGCAGGGAAAAAAGGTCAAGGTTTATAAATTTATTAGCTTGTCTAGTCTCTGTGGCTTTCTTGAGCTGGAACTGACATAAAGTTAGACTGATGTTTGCAAAGGAGCTTGAAGAAATGAGGAGCTCAAATCTCATGAACAGAAATGAGCTGGATGCTTAACTCCTTTTGATTCCTTCAGGGTGTCTTCCTGAAATCCCAATTGTGGAATAATTAATGCCCATAAAGGTACAAATTCTCATTGAACTGAGGTCACTGAATGTTCTGCCCTAGTTTTGGTAATGGGATGTGGCACCATGTTAGCTTTAAATGATAACATTAAAACTTTCATCCTTGGCAGCCCTGAGTGTATTAGACAGAATTAAAAGAGATTCCAAAGTAGTGTCCATGTGTTTTCAACCAAGGACTTGCTAAATTATGTCAGAATATTAAATTCAGCGATCTGACTACATAAAAGCAATTAAACATTTGCGTTTTAACACAAGGTTTTTATGATGAATTAGCAAATACTGGTTATGGTGAGTTGTAGCAGGTGTCATACAGCAGCAAAAGCAGCTTCAGTTCAGGGAATGAGAAATGTAAATAGCCAAGTGGAGGGGTGGAAATGAAGCTACTCAAGATGCAGGCCAGTGCAGCAAATAAATCCCAGATTTCCTCTTCCCAGGCTGATGCCACCCTCTCTAAAGCACATTACCTTCTAAAGCCCTTTCCTCAATCAGTAAAAAAACTCTGAGTCTTTAAACTAAAGCATTGCCCATTTTACCTAGCACAGCTTTTCCAGCTTTCTAGAAAGAGGAAAGGGTTAAAGACAAATTATTGACTTAAAGAGTAGGATAAATGGGTGGCCACCTCTGTGGGATGTTGTGAGGTCATCATCACTCAGCTAGACTTATTTCATGCCTTTATGGGTTGCAAGTTTTTCTAGCAGAGGCACTCGGTCACCTGCAAAGCACAGGTATCCTCCATTAATCCCCTTCCTGAAAGGGATGATCAAGTGTGGGAAAGACAAAAGGCTTCTCTTTGGATAGATCATGACAAGAGAGCTTTTTAATAAGGCCTGTTTGATACCAAACATCAAACTGCTGCAGGCCTGCTGGCGTGATGTGCAGTGTCAAAGGCACATGCTGAGCTCTGCTGGGGGTGCTTTGAGAGGGATGGGTTTTATGGTGTGGATTGAAACCAAACCAACTCTGAGCACATCACTTTTGTCCTCTATTCTTTTCTTTCTTATGTTTCTATGCCCCTTTCCCCCCTTCTTTCTCTGTCTGAGGACAGATGCTTCCTCTTTTATCTTTGCCCTGGATTTGAAGCCTGTCTGAGAAATGTGATTCTAATTTTTAAACCTTTTTTTTTTTTTGAGAGTTGGGGAAAGAGTAATTCTATCCCACCCTGAGCCCTAAAGTGTAGTGAGATGTGCAGAAGTGGCACTGCAGGCTGTGGCAGAGCCTGAGCGCTGGAGTAGGGTCACTCTTGCAACAGAAGCTGGTGCCCATCTCCCATCCAGCTTCGTATCCGTGTGGCAGTCTCTGAGCAGGACCACTGGCAAGTCCTCAGTGCTTTCGGCTCTTCCCATGTGTGATGGGTCGCACCTCTGCTCTGTCTCCAGCATCCAGAGCTCTCTGTTTACACCTGAAGGTGCAAGGCCTGGGTGTGATAACCTGGAACAGTTGGGATGTGATAACCCGGAACAGCTGGATCTCACAGCTGCCCCAGCTGAAGATGGGCTGACTGCCCTCCACACCACTTTGCCCTCAGAGCATCTCCATGGCCTCCTCTGGACTCTCCAGCACATCCACATTCTTCTTATGAAGTATTTGAATGATGTCATGTAACTCATTGGAGAGACTGATGCTTGATTTTTAAGCTTCCAGTTTACCTCTGTAGCTCAATTACAACTTGTAATTATTTACTGACAGTATCAATAAATGTGTGCGAGAGGGAGAAACAGTTTATTACAGCTGAGCATCTTGCCCTATGTTCATAAAAGGACTTTAAAACACTGTCCTAGTAGGGGATGTTCTTTTTTGTAGTTTATTTGCTTTTATTGTTTTTGCTGTTATCATATGCTCAGGCTTCAGACACTTTGTTAGGTTTTGATTACTGTGTTCCCTTAGTGGGCATTTTGTTTTTTCTAAATATTTTTACTTTATGGCCTTTATGACCGTGTGACGTGCTATGTGGAATTAGTATTGTTTGGGATAAATACCCTGTATTTTGCCAGTTTGCCATTAGTATTAGCTGACTAATTATTTGTTCTTAAAGTGTGTCCCTTTTTTCTTTCTGACTTACTAGTTTCTGTCTGAAGAATCTCCTTCACTATAGATGTACATTATGTAATTCTGCATTTTTCTACCCAAGGTGTGGATTTTAATTCCAGTTTGAAATTTTCATTTGATCTCTCTCTCCCTGGGAAGAAAACTTCAAGAAAAACTCCAAGTTCTCGCAAGGTAAAAGTTATTCATGAAATCTGAGCGAGTTTTATACACTGAAAAACTGAAACTGCTCTAAAGATTGATTGTACTTTGGATTTGGAGATGCTCTCTTTGTTTTCTTTTTTTTTTCCTTTTAAAAAAAATCAAGCAAACCCAAACCCTCTTATATCCATGTGGTTTAGTTGGATTAGTCCAACACCTGAGCTCTCTCTTGGATTGATTTTCCAATATCCAGATACCTGTTTCCTGTGCGTTATTCCCTGAGCTTATTTTTTGCCTAACAGAGGTGTGTATTAGGAAATATCCCCATCCACAGGTATTTTCCCTGTGGAAAATGTTCTCTGGCCTCTGCACTAGTGGGTTATGTTATCAGTATTTTCAGATTTTACATAGCAGAGTAATTTCTGGGAATACGTGGCTACCCATTATATGTTATTCCCATTTAAGGTTTTCTGCACAAGGGTTCTTTTAAGGAAGCATATTTCATCCTTCCCCAAGGAGTTTCCTGGCTGGCACCAGGGGCTGGGCTCCTCCTGCCCCTGCAGTGCCCTTCCTGTAGCTCCTTCCAGTGCATCCCATTTCTCTTCCAGATCGAAGTCATGCACGACTACCAGGAGAAGAGGAATTCCTTGCAGTATTTTATCTCAGACAGTGATGACAGCTTAGATATACTGAAAGGGTAAGCACTCACCCCATTTACAGCACCTGGAATGATGTTTGTTTCTGGCCAGTCCTTGCCCCATCCGTGTGTTCCTCCAGCCTGACCCAGGTGTAATCTCTTGTGCTTTTACCTCTTGGTTATTAATGAGCTCACACAATGTTTTGGGCTCCTTGAACTGCACTGATCACCTGTGGGGCTTTTTACAGACATGAAAATAACATACTTCTATTTTTTTTTTTTATATTTTAGCCATGTCATAAATGAGCTTATAGAAACAGAGAGAGTGTATGTGGAGGAACTCTTCACTGTTTTGACGGTGAGTGACTTCTGCAGGTTGCTCATTGCTGTTCCCTGGTAACTTGTACAAAAGGGCACCTGCCACTCTGTCAAACTGAGCAAAGATGTGACAGGGCAGGTTTCCACCACACTGTCAGATCCCAAGCTAGGCATAAATGCTCAAGTTTTCTCCTTAGGTTTTCTTTGTTGGAGGCATCTGCAGGAACAGTTGGTGTCAGGATGAGCTTTTCATCTACAATGAAGGAGAAGCCTTCTGTTTGTACACAAAAGCACTGGTAATTAGCCTTAGCAGTGCCTGTAAAATATACAAAAAGCTGTTTCTTTTTACTGTTCCCTAATTTCCTTTACCTTTAGGAGACAAAAGAAAGAGGCTTGTGTTTTGTCCTTGGGAGAATTCTATCTCAATACTGTGAAGCTCGTGACTGTATGAAGCACATTACTTTAGAGAGCAGATTATGATTTCTCATACTGTCGTTTTAGACACGTCTACTTCATTCCAAAATAACTCTTGCTGATGGCCAAAACAAGTTGGCTGTTAAACAGCTCCCCCCCTCACATTTCTCTCACCCAGGAGCAAGCAGGATATAAATCTGTTGGACTGCAGGTAGTTACATGTAATTTCCCTGCACTGATTGGGTTTTTTGTTAAACCACACTCTCTGTGATGAAGCAGTTGGCAGGTACACAGATTTATTGCTGTGCACATCAAGTCTAGATAGAGAAAAATGGGCAGACAGACTTCCGTTTTCTGAAAATAGTATTTCCTTTAAAGAGGGAAAATAGTATTTCCTTTAAAGAGCCTGCTTGCTGGCCTTAAATAAAAATGACTGATTTTCCAGATGCTTATCATCTATTGCATCCTTAATCAACTACAAAATGCCTGCTTAGTAGAAGGAGTATTGATTCCAGCCACAGAGAGTGTGAGAGATTAGTTTGGAAAGCCAAAGATGTGCTGTACATATTGAACACATTTTTACTGCTCCTGTAAAAAGGGCCTCAGTTCTGTGCAGTCCTTGGGGACCAGCAGGGCCAGCTTGAGCTGTGGCTATTGGCATTCTTGGGGGCCTCTTTGCCCTGATGGTCCTGAGCTCTGGCCGTGCCTTCTCCCTGCACTGCAGTTAGGAAATTTGCCATATGTGGAGCAGTGATGGGATATTACTTTGGGGAGCTTTACTTTATTTCCTAGTTCCACCCAACAATTTTTATTGCAGTGTTGTCCCTTCCAGCTCCTCCCCAGTTTGGGGGCCTGTGATTTCAAGGGACAAGTGGAGCCACAGAGCCCAGAATTCCTGAAGCATTGAGGAGAGCAAGACCCTGGTGCTCAGCATGTCTTGTACAGGAGCAAAAAGCCCACTGATTTTGGTATTTGATCCCAAGCTGTCTCTGGTTTGTAGCTCACTGCCTCCTGCTCTGGTTCTAGTGGGGCTGTGTGTAACTGCACACTCTGCACACACACACTGCCAACTCCTGAGTGCCGTGGTCACAGAGGAGATGTGTTCTCCCCAGACAGGTATTCCTGTGGGTCCTCTCCTGCAGCCGGGCTGATTTGCCTTTGGAGTATTGGGAGCGTCTCTGCAGTGCTACCAGCCCCACGGGAGCTGCCCCAAGCCATTCCCTCCTGGACCACAACCCCATGTGCTCAGGGACTGAAAGACAGGGATTTAGAGACAAAAACCAGGGAATAAAAGGGATATTGCACTTAGAAACAAAGAGATCATATGGAAAGTCTGTTCATGTCCCCTTCTCATCTGCCTTTGAGGAGATGGCAGCTGAGTGATGAGCCCTTTTTGCACCTGGCAGGGCTACAGAGCTGAGATGGATAATCCTGCCATGCTCATCCTCCTGCCCCCCGTGCTGAGGAACAGGAAGGACGTCCTCTTTGGAAACATGCCCGAGATCTATGACTTCCACAACAAGTATGATGTTGCTCTGTTCCCCTTTTTATCAGACTGATCCCTTGTAATGCTGAAATACCCAAACCTTACCTTGCTCACTGCTGCATTTTTGTCCCTTCTCCCATCTCTTGCAGAATTTTCCTGCACAGTTTGGAAAACTGCCTGGGAGCACCTGAGAGAGTGGGATGTTGTTTTCTAGACAGGGTGGGTGACTCATTTTCACGTATAAAGCAGACTCGAAGGCCAATGTTTCTCCTGGTTTGTCACACTCTGCAACACCTCAGTGATGTTGGTTGAGTGAGAGGCTCCTGACCCTCAGTACCAACAGCCAGGCCGGCAGTGGCAGCACGTGGCCAACAGAGATGGGGCAGAGCAGCCATCGTGACCACGCTGGGGTCTGCTGTGATCCCCAGCAGTGCTTTTTTCACCCAAACTCTGTCACTTTGAGATCTTAAAGTTGGCAGCAGAGATGAAAGCACACACAGTTTGGGTGTTCGCCTCATTTGCTGCCCAGCAGGCTTGGGTCCCTGAGGGTGACTTGCCTTTCGGCTTCCCTTGCAGCGGGAGGATTTCCAGATGTATGAGAAGTACTGCCAGAACAAGCCCCGCTCGGAGTCCCTGTGGAGGCAGTGCTCTGAAAGCTCCTTCTTCCAGGTGAGCTGCTCCTTCTACCCAGGCAGGCATCGCCGTGGGACGCTCCCTTGTCCTAAACACCCTCCTCAACAGCCCAAAATTCTCCTGCATTTTGTTTAGTGTTGTGTGAAAAGTGCACACAAAATACTTGCAAAAGGAGATGTTGGAGTTTTGTGTGCACCAGGAGTACAAGGCAGATCCTCTCACTGTGTTATTTTGCATGTTGTTGTAATGTTTCTTCAGTTGTAGGCACCGTTCAACACTTTGACATGAAATCTTCAGAGCCATCAAACCCCACGGTCGTGCTGTTGGAATGGCTGCTTACAGCTGGTGCAAAACTTACTTAGTCTGAATTCTGTGTTCCAGGAATGCCAAAGAAAATTAGAACACAAACTCGGGCTGGATTCCTATTTGCTCAAACCAGTGCAGCGCCTGACAAAATACCAGTTACTTCTGAAGGTATTTCATGTTCTGCTTTCAAAGGGCATCAGCAGATAGACTAGATTTGTTTTCCAGTTTGTTTTGTTTTTCAGTTAAAAGTTACCTGTAAATCAGCACTGAGTTTTGGGTGATATATTGCTTATCTTGGCCCTCTGAAGTGACTTTCAGTGAAGATGAATGTTCACATACCTGAAAACAAGTGCTTTTAACAAGCCATTTTTTAAGGAGAGAAGACTGTTTGAATCTGTTCAGAGATGCAGAATTACAGAAGCACTTTTAAGAAAACTAAGCCAGAGATGATCATGAGAATCTGATGAATGAAATATATTGTTGCATCTCTTCTTCTCCTCAGGTGTTGATACTGCCTGTAATCTTTAATGCATTTATTCTTGTGTCCCCCATCTGAGGCAGGGCAGTGCTGTTACTCTCACTTTGTGAGGCAGGAATAACACTTGGGTAGTAGCTTCTGAACCCCACCTTCAGGCCTCTTGAATGAGTGTACATGCAGCTGTAGGTGGGCACAGGAGATTTGAAATGAAACTAATTTTATCTCAGTGGTAAGATTCTGTCTCCCATTTACTGACTTGAAGGCTCTGGATTTTATGAACTCTGTTCCTTGTGTCTGCCAGTCTGAAGACAGTCATCTGCTGCAAGCTCGTTGGAGGGCATGTATGGCATATTGGCAGCTAATGAAAAACCCCAGCCTTATTTCCCATATCTTACCAAGCAGGAAAACACAACACAAAGGAATCAGATGAATGTGGTGCTGCTCTATACTGACACCATCCTTAAGGAAAGACATTAAAAATAGGCCATCCTTCACTGACCTGTTCCACACCTCATACTGACTGTGCTTTAGAGGGAGTCTTTTTTCCAGTGACATGTAAAAAGAAACTCAGTGTAGGTCACTTCTGGGCACTGGAAACTTTGGGCAAGGTGGAAAAATCTGCTTTGTTCAAGTGCAAACACATGCTCTCCTATTTCTATTTTCAGGAGCTGCTAAAGTACAGCACGAGCTGTGATGGAGTTCAGGAACTTCAAGAAGCTCTGGTTGCGATGTTGGATTTGCTGAAGTCAGTCAACGACTCTATGCATCAGATTTCAATAACAGGATATGATGTGAGTAGATCTGAGCAATGAGAGCCCTGGCACAAGGCCGGGGGATGCACTGGGAATGGATGGGGTCCAGTGTGTGTGAGCTGAGAACTATCCCAGAACAGCTACAGAGTGAATGGGATCAGGGAGCCCTCACAGGTGACAATCTTCCACCTGATTTCAGGGGTTTGGGACATACCCAGAGGGGCACAGTGCCCACACTTGCCACCTTGTGGTTTTCTAGAGTATTTTTCCAGTGTGAACCTTTGTGTTCTCATGACTGACCTAATAACTCACCTGGGGTGTCTTTGTAGCATTTCACATTCAGCATTGGACAAACTGCTCTCTGAGGCTGGTTTTGAACCTTTCCCACTGAAGTGGTTGTCTTTGCTATGCCTTTAGGGAAGGGTGAGGCTTTCAAAGCTGCTGATCCCAGTCCTGGCCTCCTTGAGAATTCCGCCTTCCGACACCTCAGTTCAGGCTCAAATCTCGTCTGCCCCGTCCCACTGAAGCAGCCAGAGGCCTTGACGTGCTCTTCCATAGGAGCTGGATGGTTTGCCTTTCTTTTGAGTTCTTCCAGTTTCTGACTTTCTAGACTAGCTGCAGCCCTGCACGAGACCTCTGCTTCCCCTCTGGCACCAGGCCATCACTCCCAAAAGATCCTCTGATCCTTCCAGGAAGACCTATTCTTAGAGGGACGTGCCTTGGAACAGAGCTGGCCCTGTGTCCCAGCATTGTTTGCAGAGTCCTCTTACATTTTAATTGACGTCTTTTTCTTTCTTTTTTTATTTGTCATGCTCTGCCCAGGGTGACCTGAGCGAACTGGGGAAAGTATTGATGCAGGGATCTTTCAGTGTTTGGACAGGACACCGAAAAGGGCCAACAAAAATGAAGGATCTTGCCAGGTTCAAGCCCATGCAGAGGCACCTGTTTCTGTATGAGAAAGCTTTGGTCTTCTGCAAGAAGCGAGAGGAGCACGGAGATGGATATGACAAAACCTCATCTTACAGCTTTAAGCACTTTTTGAAAGTAAGGAGTTTTTGTTTTTATTTATGGAAGTAAGGGTGTTTTACACAGCTATGTATATTGCAGACCAGGGATTCTGCAGAGCCAGAGGGTATTTCTTCTCTGACCCAGTGGCTTGTTCTCTGCTGCTAAGGGCTGTGATGCCTCACAGGGCCATGCCATACCCATGAAAGGCTGTTGGTTGAATGAACTCTGAGGACCCCCAGAGCTGAGGCAGCAGCTGGGAGAGCCCATGGACCCGGAGCCACGGCTGTGACTCTGCCAGGGAAATGGAGCTGTGCCAATCCCAGGGGTACAAATGTGCCTGGCCCCTGCTCTAGTCCGTGTTCCAGGAGTGGGTGAGGGCATGGAAGGGCATTTTGTGTCTTTTTCAGCCCACCTGGGAGAGCAAGGAGGCTCCTCATGCCCCGGGGAGGCCCCTAGGGCAGGCTCTGCCTCGCTGCTCCTGAGCCCTATTTCCCACCCCGCAGGAGGATGCAGGGATAACTCTTCTTCCTCTCCATTGCCTTTCTCCTTTGCAGGCTCCAACTGCAGCTAAAAGGACAATTATCAGATGACAAGAGCAGCCTATGGCAAAATATGAGGGATGTAAACAACAGTCCCAACCCTATAAATGCTAACTATTACCAATAAAATTCCCAAAGTGCTGCTCTAGAAGAGACCTTCTGGCATACTGCGTGTGATGAGCGGTTCTAATATCAGCATTTTTTTCTCAGTGCTCTGCCTTGTTTTCCTTGAAAAATGAAAACTCAGTAGGGGTATGTATTAGATTGGAAAAAATTGAGAACTTGGAGGCAGAGCAGATCCCTGCTGCAAGTCCCTGGTCTCAGTGGGGTCTGGGGAGGGAGATGCCATAAGCAGTCAGAAAACAAGGTAACAGTGGGTAAGTCTGTTCGGCTCTGGTGCACGTTACAAATCACGTAATAAAAGCAAGTCTCAGGCCATATGTTTCGGTACCTTATGTTTTCCCCAAACAGCACAGTTTTCTTTCTGGAGAGCTTGTTTTCCCTGCAGTACTTGTTTTACCATCCATGCTTTTGAAAGAAATGAAGAGGTAGCAGGGGGAAATCCAGCTCAGAGGAGAAAATCCTCGGCTCAGGAGTCCAGGCAATGTGCCCACAGTTTTCCTTTGCCTCAAGAGGGCTCATTCTCCAGGTGACACACAGAGAGGCTGGAGTTAGAGAATCCATGGATGCAACAGGATTACATCTGCACACGTAGGTTTTCAGAATTGCTTTACTGAGGGCAAAATCCTGTTTCTGGAGCTTGACATTTATTTGATTAGTGATCACAGAATCACTGATATTGGAAAAGACCTCTAAGATCATCGAGTCCAACTGTTAACCCAGCAGTGCCAAACCCACCACTAAACCATGTCCCTAAATATCAGGACATTATTTTTCTTTGCAGCAATGTGTTTTGGGGATTCAGGGTTGCAATGAGCTGTTGGGTAGAAGCTGTGTAACAGATCATCCATGAAACAAACAAAAGAAACCCTCAGGATAATATTCTGCATACTGTAAAATGTGCAGAGGTAAATACCTCTTCAGCTGAGATTCAGTAACTTAGAGGATGCAGGTTACTGCAATGCCAGGTGAATCTGCCTGGTGCCACGTGGAAGCTGATGCAGATAAACACCATTCCAGAGCTTTGCACTAACCCAGCCTGGTCTGCACTGCAGTGATCCAACAGCTGACAGTAAATCCTGGGCAGGGGGAGGAAATAGAATTTTAAAATCCACTAACCTGAATGAACAGACCTTAAATCTGTCTCTTCCTGGCACTTTTTCTTTGCATCATCATAGTAGATCATCTAAAATTTCTAATATCTTGATGCCCAGGCAGTTTTGTAGGAGCCTCTATAAATTGCCAAGGTAAACAAGATGCACAGAACTGGGAATTGCAGCGACTGGGTGAGCTGCTCTCTAGGCTGCCCTTCCAACAGCTTTCCTAAATTAAAGTTTTTATAAAATCAGAATGGAGCCTCATTCAGCTTTCTAAAGCATGATAGGATGAGGGAAAATGGCCTCAGGTTGTACCAGGGGGGGTTCAGCTTGGATATGAGGAGTGGTCAGGCGTTGTCACAGCTGCCCAGGGCAGTGGGGGAGGCCCCATCTCTCGAGGGATTTAAAAGATGTGTAAGTGTGGCACTTGGGGACAGGGGTTAGTGGTGGCCTTGCCAGTGCTGGGGGAATGGTTGGGCTCAATGGTCTTAGAGGTCTTTCCTAGCCTAAATGTTCCTATGATGTCGAGAGCAACTTGTTTCCTACTCCCTGAGGCTGTTTATGTTGCTGAAAAGGGGCACTGACATTTGAAGAAGTTGGAACAGAGCATTTGTCCATGGGACCTGTTCTGTAAATCATCAAAGTCTTTCAGACCAAAAGCTCTGGGCATGCGCATACTGTCAAGGAGGAACAGCAGTGCTGAGCAGATGCTATTTCTAAGGTTTTGTTTTTGTTTATAGTGGATTTGTCTAATCCAGTCTGCGTGAATAATTTATGATAGATGATACCTTTGTTCTTACATCTGTTCCACAACATGCAGGTGGGATACCTGAGCTATTTTTGACCATCCTTTAACCAGCAATAAATTGCCAGCAAACTCTGCTTTAAGGGAGAGGATGGTTTATGTGATACCAGGTATTACAGCATTTTTCAGCTTCTTGGCCTGTTCAGGAGGGAAGTCAGAGGTCTCCTGTTGTTGAAGAGTTTCTTGTCTCTAATCATGGTTTAAGCTTGGTTCATGTGGGTCGCACTGTGCAGATCCTGAGGGATTTGGGCTTTGGGTATTTTCATCCAAACCATCAAAAGTGGTCGTGATAATGAGTAAAGCAGCATTTAGCTTCAAGCCTGTGAGCATCCTGAAAGCTCAGGCTTGGGACAGCTCAGGCTGTGCATCCAAAAATTACCCCTGCTTTTGGAAACCTTAGGGTGGTGTCACCACTACAGGGATGGTCAGGGGCCAAAAGGCATTGAACTCAAACTCCCAAAGGAGCTAAGGGCTTCACAAATGGGTTTTAAAGATCACTGAAAGAGGGAAACAAAGAATTTAGTGAGTAAATAAAGAATAATATGGCAGAAATAATGTATGTAGATAAATAACGTCACGTATTTATAAATCTTCGTATGCCAAATCTGAGAAATTCTTTGCTGAAAGCGGCAACTGAGGTGGTGCTTCAGTCAGTTCCACTGATTCCCAAATGAAAAGTTCCTGAAGGTCCATTGATAGGTTTTGGAAAGCTTATCCAAAATGCAGCAAGCTGATAGAAAGTCAGGAGGGATGCGACAGATGATGACTTTCAGTTGCTACTTAAATTAAAATTGATGAAACATGTTAAATTCAGTGGAAACAGGTTTAACATGCTGTTAAAAGTCTGGATTCCCAGGGAAGAGGGAGCTTCATGTTATGTTTAAGTTTTTGTTTGTTTGGATTTGCAGATGAATGCAGTTGGAATAACTGAGAATGTGAAAGGAGATCATCGGAAATTTGAGATCTGGTACAGCGGGCGAGAAGAGGTGTATGTGGTGCAGGTTTGTAGCTTCAAAATCTGGGTGTTTGCACATCCTCAGAGCAGTGAGAAGAAAATGTGTCTCGTTGATCTTTATGGTTGTAGTGATAGCTCTACAATTTCACTGTGCATTGCCTGGATGTAATGGGAATCATCAATTTTAAAAGCTCAAGACTGTTTAAAATTTAGTGGTAGCTTTGGGAAAAAAGGGGATTTCAGATAATTACAGCAGAGAAAAGTAAGATTTTATTCCTACATTGTAATGGATGACTCTTAATTCAAAATTCAGACAATTTCCTCTTCTTCCAGGCCCAAACAGTAGATCTGAAGATGGCATGGTTGAATGAAATAAGAAAAATTTTGTTCAAGCAGCAAGAGCTTATAAAAGGTACACTTGACCAATTTCTCTGTGGCTTTCACTCTGCAGCAGAACCTTTCTTATTGTCACATTGCTGATCTTCAAGTCCACTAATTCTCACTGGAGCATTGATTTTTAGAAGCCTGGTAGCAAAATGCTGGAGTGAGGCCTTACGTTACAGGGAAGTAGCATAACTTGGAGCAGTAAAAGCGGGGTGCTCATGTGAAAATGAATTACAGAAGTACATTTTTTGGTTGTCATTACCTTGGGGATTATTTCACGTTTGTTATCATAGGTTTAATTCAACGAGATACATAACAGATGCCTAATTTTAAGCATATTATGGTCCTCAGTAGCATGCTCAGTATTGGATTTGTGCTAGCATGCCACCTTAATCATAATTAGGTCTGTGCTTTGCAGGAGTCCGTGGGTCTGTTTTTCTCTGAACAGAAATCAATAGGGTTGTACAAAAGGTCTAATTTTGAAAGTAATGCTTCAAGTGTGACAGTTGCTAATAAAAAACTGGATTTTAAGCTGTGTTTGCCCTCCCAGCAGTGGAGAAGCAGCAGCCTGGCTCGTGCTCGGAGCAGCTCCCGCTCTCCTCCCAGCTGAGTGACGGGTGAGTGCCAGGAGCTGGCTGGGGCTCTCTGGGGTGCCCTCCCATCAGTGGGCACCCAGTGCCTGCTGGCTGGGTCCTGCTGGCTCTGTGCTGGCCCCATGTCTGTCTCTGGGGAGGAGACAGGAGGGACGTGCTGCTACTCACCCTTGGGTGGCAGTGGCTGGGGACAGGGTCTGCGAGGGGCACCCTTGAGCCTGGCAGCTCAGCCTGAGCTGCAGCTCCTCTGCAGATGGAGACAGACCAAAGACAGGGCTCTAATTCAGGGGTAGAGACACTGCAGCAACTTTATTTCCCCTCCCAAAAAGACTCAGAACCAGGCACTAAGTCCTTAATCTTTATAGAAACATATGCAATAAGAGGTACCAGTATTATTTCTGACCCTATTTTACAAAACCTCGTGGAGTTTGCGTTCATTCGTGAAGTAAAACTGATTTTGTTGTTTTTGTAACGATTCAGGAAGCAGCAGAGAGCCTCCATCAGCTCCGAAGAGAACGACTCGGAGCGCACCAGCCCGGTGATGCTGGACAGCGGGCTCGTGTCCCCCCAGAACAAGCCCCACAGAAGTATGGCCCCTTCCCCGCCCTGCGGGGCATTTCTGTGGGTGCTGGGGTACCCCAGCCTGAGCCCCACGCTGTCTTGCAGGCTGGCCAGGAATGTCCCAGTCCCTGGAAATCTGCGAGGGGCTGGAGGAGTGGTCGGGTCACCAGTACCTCTCCAACTGCTCGGACACCGAAGAGGAGGACGGGAACCAGCTGGTAGGTGGAGGTGCAGTAGTGTCCGAGCTTGCGGGGCTGCCACGGTCGGTCATCCTGCCTTGTTTTCCTTGGATAGCAGATGTATCTTGTCCATGGCTCTCAGAATTTCCCTACCTCAGTCTGGGGAATGAGAAGATGTCTCAGCCACAGTTTCTTGAAATAATTTTAATTAAGGTAGCTGATAGGGCTCTGTCACATTCCCTGCAGCAGTCAGAAATCACAGCTGCGTGATATGAAATGCAGCTAAATGAGGTAAGTTTTTCTTTCTTCCACAGTCTCCAGGAAAATACAAAGCCCTTGCAGACTGCAAGAGGAGAGGATCAGAGGACCTGCTGGTGAAAAACGGGGATGAAATTCAGCTCTTGCATGAAGATGGTGAGGGACAGTGGTAGGTATTTTAGGATTTCTTTGCCTTATCTTTAAGAGCCTGCAAGGCAGTCCCTTGAAATGTCACCTACCTGGTGACATGCTCATTGCAGCTCCTGACTGAGCTTTAGACTATTCCAGAAAGCTGGAGAGTTCATTCCCTTGCCAAGCCTGGATGCCATCCGCACTGGCTTGGCCTGGGGAAACGAGGCAGGACTTCCCTTGCCATGGGTGTCTGGATGAGCTGGGTTTTACCAACACCTTCACAGCCCCTCTTGCCATGCTCTTCCCACTTCAGGTGGTGCTTCCCTTTGCCCATGCCAGCTCAGCTCCAGGCTTTGTTCCTCTGGGCTTATTAACAGCCATAGTGAGTAATTGCAAGACATTTTCCTCCCTCAGACAGCTGTAGGAATGTTAACTGGGGGGTGGCTGCAGACCCTGTTTCTGTTGTGTGTAGAGCTGTGGCTCACAAGATAACACCTCACAGCTGGCTCTCTGCTCGTGGCTGGGAGCATCACCTGGGAAGCCACCCCTGGGCCTGCTGCCTGTTGAACCATTAGTGTCCTTGTCTGGAAGGGCAGCGTGCCCCCTCCTGAGATTTACAGCAGTTTGGCTGAGGTTTCTGGCTCTTTCCTTTCCAGGATGATTCTGCCCAGCCCTCATCAGCCAGCCCAGTGTGCTAATGCCTTGTTGGGGTGTGGGAAGGGTGATGTTAGCAGGAACCTGGATCAGATTTGTGCAGGCAGCAGCCTGTAAATGCACAGATGTCAATGCCCTGTGGAGGATTCCTGGCTGACAGCTACAGCCCTTGCACTTTGAGGGAAATTAGAATGGGATAAAATAGAATATTTCAGTTACAAGGGAGCTGCAGGGATCATCTAGTCCCACTGCATTTTGAGAAATTCAGTTTGTTGTTAGCAAAAGCAAGATGCAAAGCATCTCAGGTTTGCTGAAAGTTCACCTCTCCTGGGGGCTTCAGCCAGTGCCAGTCAAAGATTTCTCACACCAAGCTTTTTTGTTAGCACAAATTTCACTATGTGAGTTAGACAGAGGGTTGTCACTTCTGAGCATGAGTATTTCCAGCTGCCTAAATCTTGGCTTGAATTTACTTATAGTACTCTGACTAAAATCATCCTACCAGTCTAAACAGCAGAGGAGTGAGGAAAATAATTGCTTTTGGCTCCATCAGTAGCCAGTTTTCCTCAACTGGCATCTCTGGAGGTGTCGGGCAGGATGACTTGAGAGGGAGTCCTGTTCTCCATTGTCTAGAGAGGTGTAGGCTTTTTAATTAGGTTCCTAAATTTAGGTGGGAAGAATACTTTAAATGCATGCCCAAGTCCTGTTAAAATGCTGCCCTGGTTTCAACAAACTGTTGCTTGCACCCCCAGTTGTGTAGAGTGGGCCCTCACCAAAGTGCTCCTGGGTTGGTTGGCTTCTGTTACTGATGCTGTTGTCCTTCAAAGGTTGGTGAAAAACCTAAACAGAAGAAAAGAAGGCTGGGTTCCTGTCCACAGTCTGCAGATAGTAGTCGGTGACTGCAGATTTCGGAATGCCAAAGTTGCAGGTATTTGACAGCACGCCTAGCAGAAATATTTCATATCTAAATCAGGGCTTTTGAGCCATTTGCGTTACACTCGATGCACTAAATCTGGCTGCGTATGCCTCTGCCGGAAAAATAGAAAAGCAAGCAGCTATTCCAAAAAGCCTGCAGAAGTAGTAAATTGAGCTTTTTCGTTTGTTTGTTTAACACATTAAGATGTTTCTGAGACTTTAGGCACTAGTAAATTAAAACCAAGCATTTAAAAACATAGATTTCTTTGCAAGAGCACTGGGTAGAAGATCGGGGAGAAGAGACGGAGTCTGACCAGGGATTCCCGTGACTGTTTTGCCTCCTCACTGCTGTAGCTCAAACCCCGTGTGAACAGGAGGTACCTAAGCAAAATCTCCTCCTGCTGCAAAAGACATCGTGGCCTGACCCCAGCACTCCAAAGGCAATACTTCCTCCCTGCTGCCTCACTCCTGCCCTCACTGCTGCCTGCTGGTTAATCCATCCTTAGATAAAGTTTATAATAAACAGGTTACCAGGTTTCGGCCAAAGGCTTCGAGTCTCAAAACCCGTATTTCTCATTTTCTAGCTGTAAATGTACATAGAAATAGATAGGGAAGCATAAGAGATGACACAAGAAAATGCCTTAAGAGCAGCCTGTTGCCCTTGCCATGTATGCAGCATCACCTCCATGTGTTGCCTCATCACCATGCTGTCCACTGGAAATGGGAGACCAGGGTTTGAGATGGAACAGCTCAGGAAACCCACATAGACTTAGTCCATTAAAAAAACCCAAAAAACTAGTTATGACTATATGAAGCAAATTTTGCAAGGAGATTTCTCTTTAAATACTTCTTTCTGTCAGAATCTATTATTCTGATGAACGTGAAGGAAGCCATCTGAAAGGCTTTAAATTGCAGTCAGCTCTTGGTGGTTTTCAGTATATTTCAGTGAAATCCTCCCTAATACAGGAAGGTATTTTTTATCCCCTTTGTTGCAGGGCAGTCAAATCTCACAGGCTGAAGGTTTTCTGATTTTATACAAGGGGTGGTTTGCTAACCAATGTTCGGAGTTTACTGGCACCCTGTTTTCAAGATGCTGTTATGGCTCCCTTGATCGTCTCTCCATGTGTAGCTACCCCATCTCGCCAGGTCCTATGCAGAAGGGTTTTCCAGCTGTGACTGCATCTCAAAAAGAGGGTGCTGGCAAACTTGAAACCCTGGTTTGCATTGTCAGTGGTCATATCCCTAAAAACCTAGAGACTGTCAGCTCCAGACTGGTTTACAAAGTTGCTGAGTACAAACTAAGGAGAATTTCACAAGGTGAAACCACAGAAAATGCCTCCTGTGAGTCCCAGGCACTCCAGAGCCGTGTCCCAGCGTCTGAGAGCACTGAGGCTCTGTGTCCCCTGTGAAGGTAGCTGTTCTCTTCTGCTGTTGCTGATCCTGCCTGCACTTTCAAGGCATGATTCTAATTTTACATGCACTCCAGGAAATATTGGGGGATGATGTAGGATGTTTTCTTGCTGTTTCCTAGAGCTATTCCTAGAGCTTTTCAGCAATGTGTCCTTAAGCCATAAGCAACTTGCACTCTGAAAATTGATTTTCACACAGTACTTTTGCATTCAGTAATTCCCATTACTCTCTGGGCTGGTCACTTCACACTGCAGGCGATGCTGTACCACTGACTCCTTGGGAATGGGCTGGATTGGGCTCTTTCCTGCTTCTTCAGAAGATGGAGCTCTTGCTCCAGTATAGCAGAGGGAGAATCAGGCAGCCAAGCTCGTGGAGCAAAGTAGGGGCAGGAGGGAGCATCAGAACCCTCCCAGATTGAGCTGCTTGTGCTGAAATGCTGGTTTGCATGTTAGCAATGTAAGCTTGGCTAACATGTTGTGGGGTCCCCAAGAGCTTAGAGAGTGTTGGAGTCACCTCAGTGCTGGGGGAGAGGCAGTTCTGGCATTTTGTGGGGGCAGTGCCTGTCTTATTGCTCAGTCCTGGGTACCCCTAATTAAAACTGTATGCCCAATCACAGAATTTCATAGCAGAATTCATACGAATCTGGGGTTTGAGATTTTTTTTCAGGGCAAAGCCTTTAGCTGAATAGATAAATGGTTCCCTTACCTTCACATTTCTTCTTAGATTTATGCTGTGGTCCTAACAAAAACCTCCCACCACGGGATGGCTGATACCTGCATGCCTGCAAGCTGTTCCTCTCCCCTCCTGCTAATTATTCCAGTGTTGAGCCAATACAAATCATAATGAATTTACTGGGAACTTTTTGCTGTCCATTTTAAGTTAGCAAAGGGGTATTTGGTAAATGCTCCACTCCCCAACCATTTCCAGCTTTGCAAATCCACAGTCCTCTTGTAAATCTTGGCCTGGACATAAGCCATGAGGCTACCTGGGAGGAAGGTGGCTGGCTTGGAGATCATTTTGAAAATGAGTTTTTCTTTTGGTGTGCCTGTAGCTGTAAGTTCTGAGATTAGTCCTTGCTGCTTTCTTCCAAATAGATTTATTCTCTCTGCTGTGCAAACCCATGGTAGATTTTTTTATGTGCATAATGAAAGAATAGTTTTGTATTGCAGGTGGTAACATGCAGAGCTCAAAATGAAAAATATTTGGAGAGAGCTGTGCTCAGAAAGAGCAATACTCAGAATGTAACTACTGCTGAGGCTCAGCCGTGTGTTGCTAGTTTCAGCTGCCTTGCAAGTGGTCAGGCATTGCCTGGTCAACTGACTTGGCTTTTCCATGAATTAACACAGAGATGCAAGATTACCTCTTCATTTCAGGGAAGGTGGGGGCTCCAGCATTACAATCCCAACGCCTCTTCTGCACTGGAGCAGGAGACAAAACATTTCTGCATGTCCCTTGGTGGCCAGTGTGCCAAAGATCACACTTTGCAGCACTGGCAGGTCTGTGTCAGTGAAGAAAAGGGCATCTCACCTCTCAGCTGCACTGCAGCACCCACGGCAGGGGCTTGGAACCAGATTATCTTTGAAGTCTCTTCCTACCCAAGCCATTCTGTGATTTAAGGTGGACACAGGCTCCTGTTCTACATGCCAGACCCTCTCCTGGTTTGTTTTAACATCCCACTTGCCAAATTCTCTCTTCCAAGCCTTAAGGGGATCCCCTGTGTGTGCTCTTCATTCCATAAAGCTGAGCAAAGGTTTCCCCCGCTGGCAGTGCCTGAAGGACCGAGCCCGCATGTGCTGTGCCCCTGCTGGACAGGGCACTGGGGACTGTGCCCCCGGCCGGGGGAGCTCGAGGCAGCCCTTTTGTGGCTCCCATCTGCCTGATCAGGGTGTTTATTGTCTGTGGCTTGAGCTTTCGCAGGCTGGCGTGAGCATGTTGGCTGAAACGTGCGAGCCTTGTCCAAGACTGGTTAAAATGCCACTCTGCAGCTGCAGCTCAGCTGTTTGCACTGTCCCTCACGCACTTTAATGTTGCAGCCACAGGCTTTTGTGTCCATACAGGGTCCCTTAGGGGCAATGCTGATTTCTTTTTGGCCTTTGGAACATAAAGCAGGGTCTCCTCCTACGACCTGAGATGCCAGCCAGCTTCACAGAACAGCTATTTAGTAACGCCCTAGAAAACCATTCCGAGCCTGACAAAATAAGGAGCCTAGAGAAGATATCAGCTGGCCTTGCTGTGATAATGAAGTGATAGACGATGGAAATGAGTCAAATCCCGTGGTTCTACCTTAGTCAAGGCTCCCACTGAAGCCAGTGGGAGTTCAGCTTTTAGGGAGAAATGCAGGAGTGCGTTTATTTTTTTATGTTATACAAATGTTACATGATTGCAGGGAACAATGTATTTCTTGGAATAAGATGCTTTAATATTAACATCATTTTCCATTACTTTATAGATGCTGCCCTGTGTAACATGAGAAAGTTTAGTTCCCCTTGAATTAAGGGTGAACGAGTAGCATCCTATTTTCGATGCTCTTTGGAAGCTTTCAACTAAGTGTTACAGAGAAATAGCACAATAGTTGGAGTTGTCCTGTACTATTCATCACATTCACAGACCTCCCCAGCTTCATCTGCACTGAATGGGACCGGGGTCCTAAGCAGCTTTTCATGCTCATAAAGGAAGCCATTCTCTGCTCTTTGGTTTTTTTTCGCCTGTGGAAAGTATGATATTTTATTAATTTTTCCTGCTGTTTTTCCATGACATACATCATGTTTCATCAGAGAAGTACACTACAGTTTCCTGACACTTTGTTTAGATGCTTGAAATTTCCTCTACAGGTTGAAGTAGGTTTTGCCTACTTGTTAGCTGACAACTGTTGAAGTTGTGAACAAGAGTCGAGTTTTGGTAAACCAAAAAGAAAAAAAAAAACCAAACATAGAAGCTGTATGTCCTGCTTAATTGATTTTATGGGTGGATTTTTCTTAAATATCTGCTTCAGCTATGTGAATGTAATGTTCTGTAAGAGCATCATCTGGCTGGCTCACATGTGAGGATGCAATAACACTAAAGATCCTCTTTTTGCACTTAGGGTCTGACTCCAGCCCATTGCAATCAGCCTCCTTGATTTCAGTGGGGTTTGGATCAGGTCAAACTGACAACTCAGGGTTGTCGCCAATCACTTAGGGTCCCAAAGCGTCCCAAGGCTGAAACCTGTATCTAGCAAGTGTTGAAGTTTACATTAATGTATGTACTTTTGGAACACGTGCCATAAATCCAAGCTCAATGTCCATGTTTGCACTAAGGATGTTCTTGTGATAAGACTTTTTCAGCATCTTTGACAATAATGTATCTATTGAATTTTTGAGAAAGGAAAAAGAATGTTGAAGACTCATAATTTAATTTTGTTTTTCTTTGTCTAGTTTTGATTTGTAGAATATAGGTAGGTACAGGTGGTTTGAACTTCTAAGCAGACGTGTGCAAAGAGCACCTGAGTGTGTGGAGAGCAGGGTTAATAGTGTGCATGCAGTAGTGAATTTGCTCTGTCTCAGCCAAATGAAACGTTTATACCATGGACTAAAGGGGGACCTTTATGATCTGACTTTTATTTGTGAACCGGTCCTTAGACACAGTCCCAAGTGGAGTTAAAACATACTGGGGTTTGTTTTGTGACCATTTTTGTGTGGAGGAATTGTTGAGCTACTCGATGGCTGTGGTTGCCTGGGGGTTCCCCATCACGCAGTGGACATCTCTCCACTCTGGGTCTCCAGTATTGGGGGTGGCCCCCGTGCAGCCTCAGAAACGTGACCAGCTGAGTCTGAACTGAGCAGCACCACAGACCTAGAACAATCCCGGTATCCTTCAGCCGCTGGCAATCACAGTGCAGAGCTTTTAAGCCACTGAAGGTTCTTTTCATCTACTTTAAAATCAATCACAATGCACTAATTCGGTGGGGAAAGTAGGAGTGTCTTAAGTTACTGTTGGGGCTGTTTATAGTGGTAACAATTCTTGTGGTAACAATACACATTTTGAGGTACAACTGTAAATATTTGTCTGAAACATAGCACACATTGCATATTAAATGATTTTAATCTTTTTTGTCTTCCATGGTTTTAAATCTAAGCTTTTATTAATTTATGAGGTTGATAAGTTCTGCAAATCTGAATGTACAGTCTGAGGTTTTTAACATTTGAAACTTTGCACACGACGTGGTATGTTCCCCTTGAGTATGCTGTTGAACTAGGCTCTTCATGTATATGTATAAATTACAGTAGAGAATTTTCTCTGACTGCAAGTTTAAATGGACTATATTGTATATGTACCTGTAAAAAATGTGTTAAATCTATATTTAAAGATTAAAAACTTGTTAAATAAATCCATCTGAGAATATGAAATTCTGTTCAAAGACGCATCTGCTATAATTCTAGATAAAAAAAACTGCTCACAGTGTTGGTTTTATTTCCTTTCCTTGGAACAACTTCAACCTTCCTTATATGCATTTTGATTTTAAGGTAAGCAGTGGCAGATGATCCAATTAGTTTCTTGCTGGATGCAGTGGCACTGAAACTGGGAGAGGCACCTTAGTGCTCATCCTGACGTCTGAACGAGCAGCTGCTGAAACCCTGCCCTGGCTCAGGGTCTCCCCAGCCTGCCCTGCACCCATCCCAGCAGGGCTCAGGGTGTCCCCAGCCTGCCCTGCACCCATCCCAGCACAGCTCAGGGTGTCCCCAACCTGCCCTGCATCCATCCCAGCAGGGCTCAGGGTGTCCCCAGCCTGCCCTGCATCCATCCCAGCAGGGCTCAGGGTGTCCCCAACCTGCCCTGCATCCATCCCAGCACAGCTCAGGGTCTCCCCAGCCTGCCCTGCATCCATCCCAGCAGGGCTCAGGGTCTCCCCAGCCCCAGCCTCCCTTTCCTTCCAGCACTGGGCAGCACTGCCAGGAGCCACCTCTGGGCTGGGGACCACAGGCTGTGCTCATGGGTGGGCCCACAGGGGCCACGTGGACATCAGCAGAGGTGGCCATGGGGGCACATGTCAGCGGGGGGAGGAAGAACACCCCTGGCAGTGGGTTCTGCCCCTGGGGATGTGCTGGGGTCCCTGCAGCCTGGTGAAGCCTGCCCATGCCAGGCACCACAGTGCAGGTCCTGGAAGCCCCCCTGTTTCCTTGTGCACCCCTGGAGGTTTCCATGGAAGGAGACACAAGCTGAATGAGCACTGGTCAGAGGTAAACCTCCCTTCCTCCTGGATTATTCCCTTCCCTTGAAGTTGGGAACTCAATTAAACCCCCCTGAACCACGCAGACAAAGGACCCCTGCCCAGCATTCCCTTTCCCTGGGATGCCAAATCCCTTTCCTGTGCCTCTGTGTCAGTGCCAGCCTGGACACAGGGCAGGGGTCTCCTGGGGATGTGTCTGCCTCAGGGTCTCCCAGGCTGTCTGCACTCAAGGGACACCCCGTGAGCTCATTTGGGGAGGGCAGCACACTGCCTCCATCACTGCCAGCAGTGCCCACTGCTGCAGCCTCTAATTTAACTGATTAACAGGGAGACCAGGACAGGTAACGAGCACTGAGCAGTTCTCTTTATAACCCTAACAAGGCCCAGCAGAAATCATTAGCTTAAAGCCTGCCGCTACCTTTAGATGAGTTTTATGCAGATTTTAGGTGACTTTTACAGTCAGTTTTATGCTGTCCCAAAGCAGGAGGAGCATTTTCTGCTGCCCATGATCTACCTCAGCCTGATTCATGTGCAAACATCTGTTTGGGAGCACTGTGGGCTCTTGCTGAAGCACCAGTGCCTGCTGGGCTTCCCCATTGCACACTGCTGTGTGCCAGCTGTGGGCAATGCTGGTGGCACACTGGCCTGGCACATGTGTGAGCCATTCCCCAGCTGGTCCACCAACCTCTGCATTCAGGATTTGGGGAGTTACACCACCACAGCAGCACCAGTGCATTCAGAAATGCAGACGTGATTCATTAAAAGGGGTTTTATTTCCTTGTTACCACATTTTCATCGCATTCTCTCAACTTTCTGCCTTCCAAGAGCAAAAGTTGTTTGATTTAGAAATGTTTATTAAAATGCAATGATATCTCAAAACCACGGAGCTTGCTGTGGTCCCTCTTCAGCTACCCAGTCCATCCTGCAGCACAGTGCAGCCTCCCCAGCACGGCATCGTGCTCCCCTGGGTTAGGTGAGCCTCGTGGTCTGCTTTAGCCACTTCACATACTTCGAGACCCTGGTGTAGATGCCATATTTGCCTGGCAGGGCACATTCCTCTCCCCAGCTGGTGATCCCCGTGAGGAACCAGGTGCCCTCAATCTCCGTGGTGTAGGGCCCCCCGCTGTCCCCCTCGCAGGTGTCCCTGCCCCCGGACGGGAAGCCAGCACAGAACATGTTCTGCAGGATGGTGGTGGAGGTGCTCTTGAGGCAGATCGACCGGTCAACAAAGGGCACCTTGAGGACCTGCAGGGTGGTGGCCTTCCGGCCGCGGAAGAGCTGTTTGCCCCAGCCACTGACCGTGCCGATGCCTTGTTTCAGCAGAGCGTTGGTGAACTCGCGGCTGCCCAGGCAGATGGGGGTGACGTAGCTGTTGAAGATGAGGGGCTGGTCCAGCTCCAGGAGGGCAATGTCGTTGTGGTACTCGTTGATGGTGGCGTTGTACGTGGGGTGGGGAAGCAGTCTCACCACTTTACGCCGCTGCTCTGTGTGGTCATTGCTCTCGACGTTGTGTTCACCTGCAGAGACAAACGTGACTCGGGCTGGATCCCTCCGTGGCAGGACCACTGACCGTGCCCTGGTGGTGCCATCCTGGTGCGATTCCAGCCCAGCCCAGTGGCTGCAAAGGGCTGAGCCCTCAGATTGCTCTGAGACTGTTCCTGGCCAGGCTGCTGGCTCCTTGTCACAGGGAGCTGCAGGTTCCCTCACGTCTCAGGTCCCCGGCACAACCCAAGTGTGACACCGGGCACACATCGTCCAATCAAGCGCCAAAGATGCAGATGCTTTTGTCAGAGTTAGCGGCAGTGTGGCTGTTTTGGGGATTTAGCACCCTCAGAGAGATGTAAGGGGATGTTGCCCTTGCAGCTAAGGGGGCAAAACTCGCTGATGAAAAATCTTGGTTTAAAATAAATAATTCATTAGTGAAAAGAAACCTTACCTCCTCTTTCTAAAACCACAGAGCCACGGGGCAGGATGGGGCGCAGGAGGGTACCAGTGCCACCCCGGATGCTCACAGGTGCCCCCGAGCCCCTGCCGCCCGCCCGAGGCTCAGCTGCTCGCAGTCGCTGCCGGCAGCCGGTTACCTCCCCTCCCCGCTTGTGTAACAGGTGGAGGGAAGGGAGGATGCTCCGCGCTCTCGGGTGGGTGAAGGGGCAGCACCTGGGGCTGTCCGTGGCCGATCGCGCTGTGCCGCCCGCCCGCCGCCCGTGCTGAAGGCTGCGGAGCGGGATGGCTTTTCCCGAGCGCTTTCCCGCAGCCCCCGAGGCGCGGGGCGCGTTCAGCCCCCGCTGCGGGGCTCCTGCTCGCTCTGCCGTGCTCTCCAGAACGCACCATCGCCTCTGAGCAGCGTCTGCGCGCCCGGGCCGTGCCTGCGGGGCTGCGGAGCCGGCGCGGAGCGGCGCGGAGCCGGCCAGAGGTGAGCGGGTCCCGCGGGCTCGGCGAGGGCTTTTTCTGGGCAGAGCGGGAATGTCAGCTCCCTCCCGGGCTGTTCTACAGTGTAAACGCAAGACCAATGTGGGGGAGACTTTCAGGTGGCTTTTCTTACGTTAGAGATGCTTGCTACTGCTGGGGACCTGAAAATGTGATTCGGGGATGAAAGTGGAGAAGCAAAGAAAGGTAGGGGAGGGGAATGCTTCTTCCACACCCTGCTACAGATTTTTTTTGCCTCTTAGGATGTTATATACAAAGCCAAACATTTAACGTGAATGGATGTGAAGGACTCAGATGTCGCCCATGCAGTGTACATGGTGCAGACACAAATTCAATAGCCCTGGAGCCCTGCAAAACCATGTTTTGCTTTCATGACTTGCTGTCTGGCCAAAATCCTGCCCTGGAAACCCAGTGGTGCCGCAGAGCAGTGTGAAGGTAGTGTGAGGGGACTCGGCTGATGCTGTGTACTAAACGGAGGGAGTGTGTGAGTGTGTGACGTGCAGGAGAGAGCCTGAAAGGAGAGGCAATCTGCCTGCAGATGCAGCAAACACAAAACTTCTCATCAGGTGGAAATGTGCTTCTCTGGAGAGGTTATCTTTGTGCTTGGTATTTTGTACTTTCCCACATCAGTGGGTGCAAGGCTGGGCTTTGTGCTGAGCTTTCCAGGAAAACTGCCAGGAAGCAGATAACAAAAAATACTGTGTGCAAGCTGTGAGCCTCATCCTGCCAGCACTGGGCAGTGGTGCCCAGCCCCCAGGAGCCAGCCAGGCCCACTCAGGAGCTCAGCCTCATTAACAGGATGTAGCTGGAGCCCTTTTGATGAGCTCACTTGTGCAGGTATAAACTTAGTGTGTCAAGGCTTAGGTAAAATGTCATTTTTGTCACTAATACATTACACAGTGCTTAAACAAAAAGCGTGAATCTCCCATGCCTCCTCTCAGTGCTGCTGGAAGCAATTATTGACCATATCAGTGCTCCCCTCCTGTTCCTACTGGTGTAACCTATGTAAGGTTTGTACTGGGGAGACACAAATGGGTTGGGGAAGCTGATTCTGCCACAGCAGTGAAAGGTGTCACCACCATGCTCACCAAGGCCCCACGCTGAATTACCAGCAGGATACTGAGCAGGGGGTCTGGCACAGCTGGATACCTCTAGTCAGAGGAAAACACCCTTTTGGAAGCAGATCCAAATTTGATTTTTGGAGTAGCAGCATCAGGTGTTGTGCAGCCCAGCCACACAGCCCTTGTGTGACTCCCAAACACCCTGCTGCACGAGCACACTTCCCCACATGCCAGCCCAGTTTCTCTGCCTTAATACATAAATTCTATTTACTTGCAAAAACTTGGGAGCAAAAGTAGTCATCTCCTTGCAAGGAGATATTCAGGCTACTGCTGCCCCTCTTGAACCAGCAACACAAATCCATTCTCTGACACTGGTGTGAAAACATAGCGTGAGCTCCAAGAAGAGCAGAGCTCCCCAGCGAGGCCTGAGTGGCCAGCAGAGATAAAAATCCATCACACCAGCCCATGAGGCAGCATTTTAACTAAACTCCACTGGGCTTTAAAGCTGCCTGCATGAGCCTGTGGCTCAGATGAGCCTGCCCATGGCCAGGTTGAGCTGTGTTTACACTGCAGTCCAGCAGCTCTGTGGCTCTGGGACCAAGGCAGACCCAGCTCACTGCTCCTACCAGAGGTGGTGGCACCTGCAGGGACCAGACTGATGAAGTGTTGCTACCTACAGCTGGGGCCTCCGTGCCCTACAGCAGCCCGTGTCAGGCCCTACAGCAGCCCGTGTCCTGCTGCTGCCCATCACCATGGCCACAGTGTCCTGTGCCATGCCTCGTCCAGCCGGTGCCAGCCCTGTCCCGTGTCCCTCCCCTCCTGCCCAGGGTGCTCACCTGCCACAGCAGTGAGGTTGTGGGTGTAGCCTGGCTTCAGGCAGTGCGCCGCCGTCACCACCCACTTCTCGTTGATGATGGACGCGCCGCAGAAGCCCAAGCCGTGGCTGTTCACCAGCAAAACCTGTGAGAGAAGGGGGAAATTATACTCATGGCTTTGTGTAAACCTGGACCAGTGGAAGGCGGCCCTGGTCACAGCAGGGGTTTGGAACTAGATGATCTTTAAGGTCCCTTCCATCCCAAACTGTTGGATGATTCTATGATCTGCTGAAACTGATAAAGCTAAAAAATTAATTGCATTGCTCCTTGCAAAACTGTACCTTTCAAAACTCCCTTCCCTCAGCCTTCAGCTTACTTCTGGTACATTCATGGACTACTGGGCAATCTGTTACTGTAGCTCAACCCTTTGTGCCTCACCAGGTAAAGCTGCTGTGACTCTGACTCCTGGCTTTTTGTTGCCAGAGGAGAGCCCCATCTAGGCAAGTTTTGTTGCTGTGGCATTAAACTGCGTATGGAAAGAAGCTGTGTTCCTGTTAGGCTTGAGACCTATCACCAATCTAACCTCAGAGACAGGCACTGGGTATTTCAAAGCAAGATGATCCTGTACTCAGAAAGTGACTGCTGGGGTTACAGCAGGTGTGCAGAAACAGCCAGTACCTGCCAGGGCACCTCTCCTTTCAGGCTGTCTGACCCGCCCACCACCCGCGTGCCCGTCCTGAGCACGGGGGTGATCCTCGTGGTGGCAGCAGTGCTGGTTTCCGTGGTGTTGTCGAGCGCCTCGTCGTGGGCATCGTCGGGGTCATCGCCGGTGATGTTCCAGTGCTCGAAGGTGTTCATGGATCGGGTGAGCTTCCTCTTGGCCTCGGGAGCCGTGATCCTCCCGCAGGGATAGGGCACTGGGAGAGAAGCAGTCACAGCTGTGACTGGCTGTGCCACGCCGAGTTAGGGCGACCAAGGCGAGGAGGCAAACGCTGCCTCACCTCAGCAGCGCTCGGGACCAGCACAGGGCTGTGGGCCGGCCACGTGTACCCTGGGCACACGTGCCCGTGCCTTGGAGCTGCAGTGCGGGTGATTTGTAAAAGTAGCAAAAGCATAGATTGTTTCTGGGCTGTGGAAAGGACATCTGAACAGCTTTGAAAGAGGAAAGGTTTGTGTTGAGCACGCGTGCCTGAGGGGCCGGGGCAGCTGTGCCTGCTCTTGGCCGGATGCTGTGCTGCATACCTGGGAATCCTGTGTTGGGCAGCCGGGTGCTTGGCCGGCATTTCTACAGCAATGACTCCAGAACAATAAACAGCCAGCTGGGAGAGGGTGGGAAATGATGTCTGCCAATTGTACAGATAATCCTGCTTGGCACCAAGGTGAGGAAAACATTAATAAACTCTTTCTAGAGTTGTATACTTTCTCTGGTAATGAAGATCTCATCTGTAGGCTCATTTCAGATGAGCTCTTCCCATTCCTCTCCCACGCAGTGTGTGCCGAATTCCTGCTGGTAGTGGCAGTCAAAATAGTAAATAGCACCAGGCATTGTCTTTCATCTGAAAAGCTTTCAGAAGCACTGAGCAAACAAACATTAGTGTAAAATCAGATGGGAGTGTGGCCTACTGAGACTTCATCCTTTATTTTTAAGCAGTTTACTTTAGGGACAGGACTTAGATGAGTGTTGAGTGATGGAAAGTGGTACCTGCAGGGTTAGCCTATGAAATGAAGGTTTCAGAGCCAACAAAAGCTAAGCTTTTGCAGGAAGGGCAGTCACCCAACCTGAAAGATGATCTTCTTGCTAACTGTAAACCTTTCTGGTCCAGTGAAAGTGATACAGCCTGTTGGGCAACACAGGCCTGAGCTCTTGATCATCTCTGTTAACAGGATTCCCAGCCTAGGATACTTCCTACACTGATTGCTGACAGCCAGCACGTTCAGGAGGTCAAGGTCAACCTTGCTGTAGCTGTCAGAGCTCACTTGTGCGGGTACCTGCGCGCAAGCTTGGGTGTGCAAACTCGCTGCACTCAGGTGTTAGAAAAGTGATAGCATCAAATGTTGAACTGACTTTGGATGACAAAATATTTATCTGCTCAGTCTCCTCTCTCCTCTGCCAGATGTGCTTCTGAGATGCTCATGCCCAATTAATTTGCTGTGTTGTGGTGGGTTGGGTCTGCACGTGTCAGTGTAGTTATGGGTATTGTAGCTGTCTAGGAGCAGGGTAAAGCTGGGGAATATAGAAGAACCAGCTATTCTTTAGCCCTTTGTGAAGCTGCAGCCCCAAGCAATGCATTTTCCTTCCACCCCACTCAATACAACATCTAAGCCAGTCTGGTTCTCACTGAGGGTCTCGGCAGATACACAGTGTTGGGAGGACAGCACCACCACAAAGCTTCACTTGTACCCACCCAATGCAGGTAATTATAAGACACTGGGTGATGACCAACCATGAAATGAACCATCAGAAGGATTTACAGTAAGCAAAATCTTCTGTTCTGAAAAGTTCAGAGCATCCTCAATGTAGACACAGTAACTAACTAGTAGTTCCTACTGGAAGAACACGGCAGTGAGCCTTGGCTGGGTGCTGGTGAAGCTGAACATCACCTTTCTGCCTTCAGAAAACTCCTGATCCATATTTAGAACTGTAAGATGGCTGCAAGTGGAAGAGCCTTCGTGAGCAGCTATCTGAAACAAGCATTTGCCTTTGAACAAACTCCTGGACCGCTACCCTCCCTCTCCACCCACCTAGGCTGAAAAAGGGATGTTTATATTGAATCCTTCCAGCCAGACCCTGCAGCTGCCCTTGGGAAAGTGCAGGGTTGGGTGCTACATCTGCTAAGCAGGAAAGCAAGCAACAAGGTTTACAGGATATTGCATGTCTGTGAAATTCATACACCTAAATCCAGGACAAGGCCTTGGAAACTTTAACCCAAATCTCCTAAAAACAGTTTAAATGTTAACCTGTAGGTTCGCAGGACTTTCCATCTTCATGAAGCTTATAGCCAGCAGCACAGGAACACACAACCTTCTGTTGGGGGTCATGACTGCAAAAGTGCTTGCAGCCTCCATTTTTAATAGCACAAGTGAAGTCTGAAAGAAATGAAAATGGAACCGTGAGAGCTCTTTTGAAACATAACTGGTCGAAGATTTGTTGAGACTTGGGGTTTTGGGCTCAATAACTACCCCTGTTTGATCCAGATTATGGAAAACAGATGATTGTTTGCAAGGAGACGGGGAAGAAGGACAATTCCATCCCTGCTCATAGTGAAGGAGCAGTGGGCACTTCTTTGAGCAGGCAGGTTGAGGAGTTTATAGAGCCTTACAGAGCCCTGGCACAGCCTCCTGCCTCCAACAGCTGCATGCTGCCTGAAATTTGGAAGTCTGACCCTAAATGACTCCTGCAAATATTTGGTCACAAGCCACGTGATTTCCCCACTGCTGTGCTGCCTTCCCCACCCTGTGCTTATGGCAGTGGGGGAGAACACCACGTATCAGATTGGAGCAAACCCTGCACCCAGGCAGGGCTTGTACTGGGATTGTTGCTGGGCTCTGAAGTAAAACTTTAGGACAAGCCTTATGTTCTTCCTGACGCACCAATCAATCATCACAGCCTGGCTTGGAAGACCCATTTCAGCAGGATGTGTGATGGAACAAGTCCCGGCCTGAGGCAGAACGAGATTTCTGTGACTTGCACCTGTCTTTTCCCACCCCATCTCTCACTCCTCTGTGGTGGGAGCACCTTGGAGGTGGGAAACCACAAATCTGCAGAGGCCCTTGCAATTCTCAGTGAGTTTTCAAATAACTTCACAGCAGATTAACTCCACTCCTACTTCCTCAAGGACACCTCCCTTCCTGTAGCCATTTTAATACCATCATTTACTATTTTTACAGAGCTCTTCTTCACGCCTCACTTCCAGCTCTATTTTTGCTCCTGTCTCACTTCCCCAAAAAATCTGCAATGAGACCATTTAAATTTGATGCAACTTTGAAATGCTCTTTTTAACGTACACTCCTCTCTTGCCAGAGCAGAAATACAACTAGAAAGAGAATCTTTTATTAGTGCCGTGAGTCTAGCACACTATGCGAGTTGCACAGCCCCTGATTATATTATAAATACAAGAGCTGAATATCCCTCTTGCTTAAATTATCAGCTGTTTGGTTTTCATAAACTCCTCAACCCATCAGGAAAATATTTGCCTTTTATTTGCCTTCAGAATCAAGGTTGCTGCTGACAATTATAACTATTAATTAAGCAGAGTGCCATTGAGAGGAAGTTGGGATAATCCTGCCCTGCCCAGCCCCTGCTGCCCAGCCTGGCCTGAGGAAGGGAAAGGGGAGTGGGAGAATGGGGGCTCCATGGGGGTCTGTGGGAAACTGCTGCTCTCAGCAGATGAGCAAGTTGTCCCTGAGTGAGCAGTCCCAGGAAGGCTTGTGCTGGGGACATAAAGGAAGGGCTCTGTGTCAACATTTGTCCTGGCAGCCACGGCTGAACAAAAGACCTTGAGCCTGAGTCTCCATTGGACCCTCCATAAGAGCAGGTGCTCAGCAGAGGTGGGGCTGGGGCTGCACTGGGGGCTGGGAAGGACCAGAGATATCCACTGCAGTACCCCCAAGCGTGTCCCTCTGCAATCCCCAGTGCCAACAGGCTGAATTTATGCTTTCCTGAAGTGCCTTACAACAAAGCCAATGTGTCTGAAACATCCCCCTAACAGGGTGAGACTCTGACCCCCCCTGTGACCCCATGGGGTTTCAAGCAGAGCAGCACAGCCACTGGAGGAGCCCCTGGTACGTACCTATCTCACAGTTCTTGCCTTCATACCCAGCTGGGCACCAGCACACGTAGGAGTTTATTTGGTCCTTGCAAACAGCTCCATTTTTGCAGGGATTGGGGTTGCACTGATCTCCATCTCGGAGAGAAGACAGGAGAGTTAACAAACACGAGGGTCCTCCACGGCTGGTGCCCACCACGTGCTGGAGCCTTGCTCTGTGCAAGCTGAACGAGAGACAGCACAGCTTCCTTCTTTACAATGGAGAACAAGCCAGGTCCTGGCAGCCAGGTGTGCAGCAGACAGCGTCAGCGCTGGGCTAACAGCAGCAGCAGGGCTTTACTGCAGTCCCACTTGTGTCCCCTGTGGGTTAATTCTGCTCGTTTCAGCAGAACCCCTCTTCAGTCACCCTCATGCAACATCTCAACAGGACCTCAAGTCTTGGCCAAATTAGACAAGTTTAGAGGGTTCGCTACTTCAAGAGTGCTTTAAGAATCCTAATCTGGATTGTTTTAACACTAAGGCTGTTCTGTGAAAGTTTGGGTCTGTCCACTTGGGTGCGGAGACCTCTCTGAGTGTTAGGATTGACAACCTTCATCCTTGCTCTTTCTTGCTCAGTCTTGTACTGCTGTTACCTGGTCTAGATTTTTCCTTATATGCCAGGGCTTTTATTTTCACAGCTGCCTCCTGCTGAGGACCTGAGGCGTTAATGAAAATACTCACTAGTGCAAAACTGGTGATCTAACACTTCAGAAGAGTAAATCAGTGATGTTAAATGATGGGGGATGCCCTTTGAAATGCTTGTGCCAAGGCGTGGAGAAAGGGGAAGGTCTTGCTGTGTTTGTGTCCTGCCAGTAAGTGTGGCAGTTAATGGGGTTTTCAGGAATGGGCTGGATGCAAAATGCAAACAGGAATAAAACGGTTTGGGCTTGTCTGAGTCATGGTGTCGAGGTTTGCACGTAAGGAGAGGATTGCAGCTGTTGCTGCTGCCTGGTGAGGGCAGTTGGGGTTGGGTGCTGTGCGAGGGGTGAGCTCCTGTGGGCTGCACGTGTTGGGAATAGCAGCTTGCACACTGAACAGTAAACCAGGCACTTCAGAGGGCAGAGGAATATATGGCATTCCTTATTTTCAGTGAGCTAATTTGTTACAGTGGCAGGGAAACAAATGCAGTGTTGAGTTTCATCAGCTGTTTTTTCAGAGGACTGTCCTATGATGCAAATGTAATGTTTTTATTTTATAGTCTGGACTGGATAATCTGAATTATTTAAGGCTTTTTAGTGAGATGTTCTGGGCACTTTGCCAATCTACAAAATATTTCATTTATTGAAATATCCTTAAAATTGGTTTCAGATCTTGTAGTGGGCATTGAAATCTTTCTGTTAAGGGACCAAGGAGTCGTTGGGGATGGAGGCTGAAAAGGAAGAAGCAGATGTGGAAAGAAAACAGTGAAGTAAGGGTTTGGGAGCAATGGTGTGAATTGCAAACAGCTGTTTGCTATGATCATGTTGAGTCTCCACTTTAATATGGCATTTCTAGGGATTCGCGCTGTGCTTTCACAAGGCTGTGCCTTATCTGGAGATCTCTGCTTGAGAACAGAGCATTTGCTGTTTGCTGAAGGGGTGTTAATTATTGCTGTGGTATTTTACTCTGTAACACAGCTGAAACTGAAGCCCAGAGCGTGACCCGGGCTCAATGAGATCCAGTAGTCTGCCTGAACTGGTTTTGTTCTGTGAGGTTTTTGAAATTTGTTCCAAAAAACCGTGCTTGAACAAATAAAATGTAAGACAGCTTTTTTTTTTGGTTGGCTTGCCATTTCTATACCAACGGGACAGGCCCAGGCTGGGTGGCTGCCTGCAGGATTTGGAGTGCAAGGCTCTGACTGGCTCTGTCATAACACAGTTTCTGGATGCTGAAATACATTTGTTATGGTAACATCAGCTCTTTATGCACTGAGAGAGGGATATTAGGCATTAGAACATGAAGAAAGCAGATCTTACCAATGTATGTTTGCCAAAACTGCATCTGCAAAGGGAAAAAAAAAAAGTTTCCTTTGTTTTCTAATTTCTGGGTGCTGTCTGATGGAAGTAGTACTGGGATGGCTCCAAAGATGAAGGAAAGGACTTGCAGGGAAACCACCACCTCCATAATCCCAGTGGTGACTGATAAAGCTTCTAAAGCGGTTCCCCAGCCCAACTGATGGAGCACAAATGAGAATCAACCAGGCCAGGTACTGCCCTTGGCCCTGTAAGTTTTCTCCTTGCTGTTCCCTCCTCTTCCCCCTCTGTGCCCCACCTGCAGGGCTGGTGGAGGTGTGGGCTGGAGGGAACAAGGTGCTGCCATTTTGCAGCAGCAGCGGTACTCACCGTTCTCTCTTCGTTTTCAAACACTTCTCGGGCTTCTTCATAGCTGCACCTTTCTTCTATGCACTCCCTCTCGAGGTTCCCAGGAATAACCTCTTCCAGCCTGTTCGAGTTGGCTCGCCTTTGCCTCTGCAGAACCGAGCTTGCCTCTTTGTTCTCCATGAACACTGCAACTGGGACACAAACAGGAGCTGGGGAGGAGCCCGTGCCGTGGGTGCTGCAGCTGGGATGGGCTCTGTTCTCCCAGAGAGCCCTTTCCAGGTGGGCACCCCCCTGTTGCCCCATGGCCAGGGACATTTCGGGAGTGTTATCGTGAACCTGAGTTCCTCTATTTCCCAACTTAAGTGCAATCCAAAGGATCAAATCTGGAGAGCCAAATGTCAAAATAGTCGATAAGCAGAAATGACTGATGCCAAGAGGGTGATTGGGAGTGCTGAAGTTTGATGCTTAAAATACCCTAAAGCAGATGGTGTGAGAATCTCCCATCACAGATGCACAGACTGGAATAAGCTGTTTGAGAGGAGAAAATAATAGGCTTTTTCATGCTGCTGCTTGGTGAGATCTTGTTTGGACACAGGAATTGTCGTGCTTTAGCTGCGTGTGCCTGTGCTGGCTGTGAAAGGCCATTTGCCTCTGCAGCAGCTGCGGCCCTTGGAAGCCAGGAGCCATTTACTCCTCTCCCTCCTCCTCATCCTTGCCCACGCCCCTGTGTCCCAGCATCTCCTGCTGCCAGGAGGGGTGACATGTAATGGAGAGAATTCATTTTAATGAATGCAGCTTTACCTCCCTTCGGGTCCCTCTAGGCTCTCTCCATTGCTTACTGATCCCACATGCTGCTTTACAAGCAAAACTTGATTTGGACTGAAGGCTGCAGGCCCTGTGGGGTGGCAGGAATGGCACTCACCGGGCTGCAAACCATCCTCGCGCTGAGAATACCCTCACACACCATTTACCAACTTCTGAACCAGAGTCTGAGAGAGAGAGACAGGTCTCTGGGCCAGGTGCTGGCAGGGCACACCTGTCCTGTCCGCTGTATTTTATAGGGGGTACACCTGGGTGGGTGGTGGCAACAGTATGAGGTTCTGCTCACTTTTCATTGCTAAGCAAATATTTTGGAAAGGGCCTTTTTAAAACCTGTTTCCAGCAATGTTTTAATGAAAGAAGAAAGGGCAGCCTTGCAGCAAACAAGAACTCACACTGGATGTGAACCAGCCTCTGCTGGAGCTGTTGCTGCTACAGATAAATCAAGCAACAGCCTGCATTACTATGTGTGATTGCCCACATCCATCAACTGCTCTGTCTTGTCTACAGCTTGGCTGCATCCTACAGTCTTTGTTAAAATCACGCTGGGTTTGGCTTTAAACAACCCTCGCAGTGGCAAATCCAATGAGTGTTTTATGGATGTGAGCACTTGTTTGTTCTCCAGGACAAAGTGATGGCACATGAAGAGGTGTGACTGTCACCCACCAGCAGCGCTCTCCCCTTTCCCTCTTCCGTCTGTGCCTTCTAAAATGGCTGAATCGAGCTCTGAAAGCTTAAAGTTGCAAAAATGCTAAGAAAAAAAATCCATTCTTAAAATTAATCCCTGTGACACATGCTGTATAAAATCAGCATAAAAGCTATTATTTCATTCCCCCAGAAAAGAACCAGAGCTTTAAAGAGGAGCTATAAAATGCAGCAATGCCTCTGAGCTGTTGTCTCTTACAAGACTGCACAAGCTGTCCCGCTACCAAGTGACAAACTGTCCCTTTGCCAGTGTCTGTAACATCCTGTACCCAAAAGTGAAGGATTTGCTCGGTTTTAAATGAACTCACCTGTATTTTCATCACCAACACAAGCTCCCAGAAGACAAATGGAGAGTATGAGGGGGATATTTGCCATCTTCTTCCCGCTGCCCAAACCTCTCGCTGACAGCTCGTTCGGGTGGCGGAGCTCAGTCAATAGTTCCAAAGGGCAAGTGCTTGTTTACTGACTCTGGGTAACCCTTTAATTTAAGGTGCCCAGATGTTCCAGCTCCCAGCAAAGCCAGATGGATGTCCTGCTACCCTCAGTGCCAGGGAAGCCCACGGTGTGTTCCGTGGCACTGGGGGTGCTCATAAGCTGGCAAACGCCATCGCAGGGGCCTGGGTCCGTGCCCTGCTGGATGTGCCGGTGTCTCCCAGGCTGGAGCACCACTAATTGCTCTGGGGCTGCAGTAGCCCTTGAGTACTTGTGAAAGATCTTGCTCGAGCTTATGAACCGTAAATTCTGTGCACTCAGTCCAGGAAATTAAGAATGTTCCTTTGTGAGGCAAAGGGCGCAGACGTTTATGGTTCATGGGTATTTGGAGTTACCTCTGCGCGCAACACAGACCCGGCAGCTGCAGGTGAAGAGGAGATGCTGAATGCGAGTTGCAGCCTCGTGAGATCAGTCTTGTCTAGGTGGAAAAAAATCCTTTATTTTCCTTTTCTTGAGCAAACAAAAGGTCCTGAAACCTATAATTCATCTTGTTTCTTCTTGCTCCATTTGAAATGGTCTTTATTCATCACTGACAGTAGCTTTTGTTATCAAATTTCTGTGGTTGATAAATGAGTTAGGATGAGGTAATGTGCTGTTGATGTAAATTGAATGCAAAGTGAAGAAGGTAATGATCGCTTCTCATTTTCTGTGCATAAGGAAATGCAAATGTGAGAAAATAAATTGAGCTAAAATGCTGAAACAATACATCTCCTATCAATAAACAGGAGTGTGGAGAATGGCCTGCCATAACAAAGGATAATTAGAATCTCATTACTGTAAATATTTTACTTAGAACATAGGTCAGTCAAATTATTTTAAGTTTATGGTGCATCTTTCACTTGTAATAGTTTTTGCAACATTATTGCCAATTAATCTTCACAGAGAATTCCAATATCACTAGAATAAACATGGCTAATAATACAAATAATTTCTATTGTTTACTACTATTGCTGTTAACTTCTGGGGCACTAATTTGAAAGCAAAGTGCTTCTTTTTATTTATTTTGCAAACAAATCCTCAGAATTGTGATCCCCACCATGGACCCTTTGGAGATGAAAGCTCTGTTTTTTAGGTGGGTGACATCGATCAGATCTGGATGTATTTTCACTTAGTGTTCTATGTTCCCAAAAGAAGAGTATTTAAAATAACACCCAAGTGCTGTTCCTTCCCATTAAATAGGCTTGCTGTAGCAATGAGCTGTTAGGAGATGTCTCTTCTGGTTTGATGTGGTTTGTGCTTTTTTTGTTGAAATATCCCTTTTTTTGTTGGAACAGAAGCATCCCACACAAGTGATCGCTGGGCCTGTGCTTGTGCCCAAGGCAGAGGGAGCTGGCAGAGCTGCAGGGCAGTGAGTTCCTGGCAGGGTCACCACCTCTGACCTGGGGGCTGCCCCTCTTTCACAGGAGCTCTCTGCTGCAAAGTGAAATGAAGTTTGTGAGAAGTCAGAATAAGAAATCTATTTCCATTTTAATCTGATAGATTTCTTTAAAAATGTGCTCTGGCTGCACTGATCAATAATGTTAAACAGCCTGATGGCTTGAGGATCTTGTTAAAGGATTGTTCATAATCTCCCTTGTCTCCAAATGCACTCTTTTAAGTGAAAAATCCTGAAGCAATTTGCCCTCGCCCTCTAGACAGCTGTGGTAAGTAATCTTTCCTTAACCAAGAGCAAACAAGCTATCTCTGGGAAAAAAAAAAAAACAAAACAGGGAAGTAATGCTTGATCTTTATGTTTTTCTTATTCTTTATTTGATTACTTTGGAGTCCCTGGTTTTTTCTGCAGCTCTGATTGTGGGAAATTATGCAAATATAAAAGCAGCACAGCCATGGAGTCCCCTGCAGTGCTGGTCATTCTGTTGTAATGATTAACGTCCTGGAGAAAGTACCAGCACTGGTAAAAGTCCCACAACCTCCCGAGATCCTCAGGTGTGTTTGGCCATCAGTGACCTCTCCCGGGTGAGGATATGCCCTGGGCTTTCCAGGTGGGCTTCAGAAGCCCTCGTCCCCCTGGGGGTGGCTCTGGGCTGGTGGGATCACAGGCGCATGGAGATGCTGCTGCTGACTTCAGTTCTGTGCTGTGGGAGGGCATTTAGGCCAAAGGAGGCATCTGGGCTCAGTGATGTGAAACAGCAACGAGGACCAACTTTTCAGTGGTGGCAGCAGAGTCTGTACAGGAGTGGTGTTGGCTCTCCCATCTCTCAAAGCCTCTCCTCTCCTTATCCATCTCAGAGCTTTCCATTTTGTGTTGGGCACTTTTCCTCTGCTTTTATGCTTCAGTAATTGTGCCAAGAAAGGCTCCCTTTGCTGAATTCCCTCTAGATACTTCCATTGCAGTTAGCACTTAGCTCCATCCCTCCCATTTTATTCTGTTTTTAATTAGACTCCCGAACAGGAGCACAGAGCAAGCTCTGCTTTCATCTGGGAGGTCCTGTGGCTGTGAAATATTTACAGGAAGTAAATAACTGTCAGAAAGTAAATAAGTCCCTGACTCTACATGAGTGTAAAAGTGCTTTGAAATAGTCTCATTCAAATAAAAGCTCCTCATGTTGAGTGGCAGTAAGAAAACAGCAACACAGGCAAAAAATCCCCAATGTAGAAAAACACAATTACTAATTCATGGAGCAGCACGTTTCACAGTAGCAGCTTTAGTATCTTTCTTTGCAGTTTGATTTAAAATAGGCTAGATTAAAAGGAAATCTGGATTTGGTTTGGTCATCATCTTTTCAGAAAGCAGAGTGCAAGCACGGGTAGACACAGCGTGCTGCTGAAGCCACTCTAAATTTAGAATTCACCATCTCCACTTCAAACTCTGGATAAAGCAATGAAAGAAAGCTCAGCTCTTGTAGGTTTTGATGGGTCAGGTAGATCACCGGGCTCAAACATCAGCATGCAGAGCAAGAGCTAAATTAAATATAAGCTGAAAATCTGTCTTGCTGCTGTGCTTTGGCATGAGATGACACAACCCCTGTCAGGCCGGGCACGTGTGTGAGATAGAGGCTTGTCCTGCCCCAGGCTTGCATCCAGCTGAGCTTGATTCCTTCTTCACTGACAGGGGAGGATTGATTGTGCCTTGCTCTGATGCTTATTGTTGGAGGAGGGAGGTGTCTCTCTCTTTCTCTCCATTTCTGTTAACTAGAAAAGCAGCCTCAATTGACAGCTCACATTATGTGTCAAACTTTATTTTTAGATAGTTCAAACCGGGGTGAAATGAGTCTGAGCCAGCACATCCAAACTCATCACAGCCAAAGCTCTTGCACCTAACACTGAGCTTAAAGCAATAACCTTGTGTTCTTGTTCTGCCCATTTTGTAAGTCAACATTTGTGGCTCTTCCCTTGTTCCTTTTCTTTGCATTAATCATATTTAATCTGTAGTTTTTATCTTCTCCAAGTCTCAGGGAGACTTGTGTCCTAGTCACTTTTCCCACCTCCCTTTCTTCCTGCTCCTTATAGTTTGACTTCTTGTCCTTTAGGAACAAAACTGTCTGTGGTATCAACACCAAAATCCAAGGGGAGGATTTGCAGAGAAGAGAGGGGGATATTTCTAAGCTGTGCATCCCCAACTGACACCACCAACCAGCTCCCTGAGTCACAGGTACTTGAAGCAGTGGCACTCAAAGCTTGTTCTCTGCTTCATAAGTGTTGCCTTAGAACATCCCTTCAGCTGACTGACTTCAGAGGCAGCGGGAGATGCTGAGAGCCCTCCCCAGGACTCTTGGACCTGCTGCAAGAGGCAGTGATAGTGGAAATTCAGAGAGAGGGACTGCACAGTCTCCACTGTCCACTCACATCCACACATATGATGAATGAAACCACTGCTCTGGTTCCAGAGGGAGACACTGCAATTTTTCTCCTGAAATCCCAGGCCCATCAGAGGTGTATGATATGATGAACAGTTAAGAATGAATTGGTGTTTTTAGTGAATGTGACCTACTTGGGTTTTCTCTTCTGTTCCCTGACCCAGTGCCCTGGAGTGCTTTTCCTGCTCACAGTGCTCGCTAATGGATGCTCTGACTTGCCAGTTCCCAGAGCCAGCAGAGCTCTGCTATGAAGATTAATTTGCAGCCAAATTCACCAGGAGAGGCAGCCAAACTCCTCTGCAGTGCTTAGGCACTGCTTTGAAAGTTCAGGAAGGATGGCAGCTGGGTACCCAGGGTCGCTTCAGAGGGGTGATTTTCACTGGTGTACAGAGCAGGCACCTCCCTGATGGTGGAAGGAACCTGCTGATGTGAAGATCGGTCATGATGCTGGGAGCTCTGACAGCAAGAGGATGGAGGGATGGAGGGAGGGATGGAGGGATGGATGGATGGATGGATGGATGGATGGACGGACAGACAGTAGGATGCAGAGGGGCAGATGAGGGCTGGAACCTGAGGTGATTGCACAGAATGTGGGCGTGCTCCATCAGATTTGCACTGGCTGAACTCTCAGTTGAAGCTGCTAATTTAAACTTTACTGCAGATGTCCTGAAAGTTTTGCATTTAAAAAGCAGCATTCCCACCCTGTCCTAGGAATATTCTCTGTTTTGGACATTCAGACGAGGCCTCTGGTTGTTATGGACATTTGCACTAGTGCAAGGCCAGGAGACAAAACTGCTCTGTCAGCACAGGAATAAATAACCCCTAGGGGCTGGAGGTAAGAAAAACTGACCCTCAGGCCTCTGCATTCTCGGCTCCAGGTTAAAACCCTCCTGCCAGGTACATGTGAGGAATGAAGCTCAATGCTAGTAAATACTTTTGACCTATGCCCTGGCTGTGGGTAATTTACAACACAGTTGAAAATCTCATCTGGGTTATGTCCAATTCACAGAAGTTTCTTTCCAAGGTGGTTATTTATAGACTGCCTTCCTGACTCTTGGGTTTTTTGTGGAAATGTCTCAACATCAGCTCTCTCAGCAATCCCCATAAAATTAAAATTTTCAATTTTAATGGTGAATAAACAGTTTAAGGGAAATGAAATATTATCCAACAAATCCTTCCTTTCACATAAAGCTCTGAGACTTTAAATATTTATTAGCAGTGTCTCGGCTCTGCAGTGATGTTAAAAGGCTCAGCACCGTTCTAAGGAGGGAAACAATCCATTTGGTTAAAAACGAACAGAAAATGCCACTTCAGATTACAGTCTTTGGAAAAATGATTGGCACTTTTGTCTTCTCTGTGGTACAGCAAGAAATGGGTTTGGGGTTTGTTTCCTCCTTTAAACCTCCTTTGCCTTACAAATTGTTGTGGTTCTTCCTCATGGCTTGGCCCTGTAGGGGCAGTGCTGGCGTTTCTCTGGGCAGATCCACCGAGCTGCTCCCCACATTGAGTTCCTCATGTGCTTCATGTTCTTCGTTTGTAGATGTGGGGCCTTTGGAGGCTTATTGCTCTATTGTAGGGTTTGTTTTTCCCTTTAGCTATGTAGGAAACAGCCTGCTGTAATCTCAGAGGACAGTAACTTCAGGTTTGGGAGATCTGAGGAAAGTTTTTCTCTCTGTGCAATGATAGAAATATCTGTACATTTTCTTTCTTAAAAACAAAAAGCTTTAAAACTTTGAAAGAGTTCTCTACACAGTAGTGAACAGAAGAAAGATGTGATTATTGAATAGGATGTCAAATTGCACCGTGTCCCCCCTCCAAAACCTGCTCATTCGGCCCATGAAGACACCCTCCCCTTGCCATCTGAAAGGCCCAGCTTCCTCCTCTCTGGTGCCAGCAGACGCTGGATTCTGGTAACTGAGCCCTCTGCTACAAGGGCTGCTGCAGTCAGGCTTCATGGCAAAAGATAAGTTGGCAGCAAATTGTTGATGGCAGAATGAAGGAAAACAAATTATCATGCCTGAAATCAAATGAGTTTTAATTAATGCTTCTAATCTGTCTAGTGAAAGTTCTAAACGCCATTTGTGCCTTTATTTTTGCTCTAAACAGTGACAAACTCATCAGAGACAAAGAGATTGTGATGTGTGCCACTAACACTAAAACATACCAGAAGTGAAGTAATTTGGGGAAGAATTTCAGTGTGGGAAACCCCCTGTAGCCCTGGGCTTCATGCATCACATGCCACCTCTGTGGGCTTTAAACACCACTTAGCCACGTAGAGCTGGGATTTGTACTTACTCCCAATCAGACACAATCTCAGGTGCCTGAGAACCCCTGCAGACACCCTCCCCACATTCCCAGTCCTGCCTCTCAGAAGGACACCTCTCCCTGTGTGCTCCAGCGTGGAAAGATCTGGTTGTGGATTTCCTCTGCAGGCGGCTTCCTGCAACACCAGCACCACCATCCTGCCTGGGGATGGGGAAGCTTTGTCTGCAGAAGGAATTCAGGCAACCCAGAAGGCAATTTATTCAGAGTTAAATCTGAGTAACACCTTTTCCCCAGTACAGGCTCTATAGAAGCCTAAGCCAGATGAGCTGGCACAGATCTTTATTTTTCATGTCCATTCTGTTTTTCCCTCTCATTTCCTCTTAAAAGCTACAAAATACCTAACTACAGGAAAGGGCAAATCTACATCTTGCCAGTGTGTGCATAGCTTGAAGGCTGGAGACATTCTGACTGAGACAAGATCTTGTTGGGGGTTTTGTTGTGGTTTGGCTTTTTAAAATCTGCATTTTGTGTCCTACAGGAGGAAGGGAACAGTGATTTAAGAGCAGAAGAGTATAAAGCAGGAATAATAAACAGGGGCTAGGATTTAAAGGCAAGTACCTTACCTGAGAAGAGTTTGGAAACTGCCCAGTAGCAGCACGGATGGGAGACAAGTGAGGAAAAAGTGGTTAAGAAAAAGCTTGAAAGCAAAACCTGCTAAAAGCAACTGGATGGAACAGTAGGCAACCCAGGACTGGGGTGGAAGGGGACAAAGCTGTCCCTTTGATCACAAAGCACAAGGTTTACCTGGGCAACTGCCCCGTGGTCATTAAGGGAAGAGCTTCTTGGGTGGAAAGTCCCACTCTCAGTTGAAGCAGTGGTCCAAGTCCTTGAAGGTGACCTGTGAAACAAAGCAAAAATGGGAACACAGCTCTTTGATGTGCCCAAGCCCCAGAGCACCTCAGTCTTTTACTTTTGATCTTTTAGAGGAGCTGGCTGCAGTCCTTCATGCCTTCGCTCCTCAGCTGTAGGAATAAAAGCGCGGGAGCTGAGCTGGTTGCTGATTCCCCTCTAGGAGCAGAAACAGCATCAGAGTCTGATATAGGATTTTTTCTAGTAGGGGTCTTCCTGGAGCGCTTTCTCACACACGTGAGGAGATGTAAATGCTCTGTACAATCTGAATGACATGATGGATCTCATTGCTGGTGAATTGTTGCTAATGAGAGGAAACTTTGAACTGAAACAAGCCCTTCTGAAAAGGAGCCATTGTTTTTCCCATCCTGCAAATTCGATGCATCTTGATTCTGCTGATGCTCAAATGTATGAATAATCTGTCAAGAGCCTCAAACATTTCTCTCTTTTCCATTACATAGAATATGGCAGATCTCTGTAATCTTCTATCCCGTAGCCTCTGTGGTACATTTAACAGCAGAAAACAACCAGTGCCTTAAAATAAAAATGAATTTAGGTTTGCATTAGGATGCAAAGGGAAGGAGTTATTTTTGTTGCTGTTTTCTTTTTCTGCCTTTTTTTTACCTGCTCCGAATAGAGATTCTTTTAAGTCTTTGGTGTTTATGCTTCAAGCTAATGCAAATAGAACAGTGACTAAACCTGCTGGGTTTTGAATGTATGCAGAGAATCACAAATTTTATGGATTGTTTATGTTATCTGAAAGAAATCTCAAAGAATTAGATTGAGTAATGAATTATAGAAGGAAAAATTTCCTTCCTTCCTACCGTTGTGGGTTAAGGGAAATATAATCTATTTGAAGGAGCTCAGTGCAGTATTTTGAGGTGAATTTACAAGTTGAGTTGATGAAAACACTTGGGTTGATACAGCAGAATATATATAGACTGAAGCAAGATATATAATTTTGTATCTCAGAGCCCTCCATATTAAGTAACTAGAGAGCACAGAAATGAATAAAGTGTGTGTTAGATGGATTTAAAATTGTCGAACTAATGATCTTAAAAATGATCATCGTCAGCTGCTGGCACAGTGGGTGCTCTCCAAAGCTCACCTTTTCTCCCTTTGCATGATGCAGATCAGCTGACTGGAAATGGCACTGGCAGGAGATTCCAGCCCACAAATCAGGACGGTGCCATAGGGAGAGAGGGCATAGGATGGCCACTGGGAAAAAATACTGCATGTGTGTTCACCTATAGCCAAAATGTTGGTGTGGTCCTTGATCGCATATCCTTTGGAAAGGGAACATTGCTTCTGTGCAATAATTGCTGTGTGAAGAGTCTGTCTAGGCCAGCAGTTCACAAAGGTTTGGGGTTAATCAGGGTCCTCTCTAAGAAGGTTTACAAAAATAATAGCAGGATTCATGAACATGCCTTGTTGTGAGAAACCCGAGCAATTTGCTCAGCTATTAAAATAACAGTTCTGTGTTAACCAGGGCGCGTCTGAACTCTCCACATTAGGAACAAAAGGTTGTAAGGGGAGCCCTTTCAATATAGCAGATAAAGCTCTAATCACATCCTAGAAGTTGAAAAGAAGCCTCTTCACTCAAGAAATATGAGTGAATGGTCACTGGGACAATAACAGAGGTCATGGTCAAGTACCATTGCTGCAGAATTCTAGATGCATTTAGCATTGATGTGGAATTAAAAAATGATGCATTGGGATGACCTGTGGCTCCTGCTGTGCAGTTGAGGCCGGAGTTTCAAAGCAATTCTTTCACAGCAATTAGTTTGCCCTGTGCCAGGGGAAGAGTCCCAAGACCCCTCTGAATTAGTCCCACTGATCTGCCTGAACACCTGGAATGTAGGTCTGGGGGAACCTGTGTGTCATAGAGCCAGAAACCCATCCTGCCCTGTGGGTGTCTGTGAAAGGCAACGAGCATCTTCAGCAATCTGCCGGATCAAAGCTTTAGCTTTTTTTCTATATCCCATTGTCTTTGCACAGAGTGAAGAACCAAGAATAGGAACTCTATTTCTTATTCAACATTCAGGCCCTAAAACTTGATGAAAACAGCAGCAATTAGAGCGAGTGAGAGTGAGTAAGGTGCCTCTTCCACTTCATTTAGTAAAGAAACTGAGTTGTCTCCCCTAGGCACTTGTCTTGCAGCCTGTGTGACTGCAGATGGCTGGCACTTTGAAGGAAGCCTGTAGTTTAAAAGCAACTCTGAATCATCCTGCCTGCTTTTCCTGGCACTTCTCCGTGCTGCTCTGCAGAGGCCGGCGTTCACGGGTCTCTCTCCCTGAGTGCCAACACCAGTGAGCTGCACATCAGCACAGCTGGTGGAGGGGCCTGGGGAGCACGGGGAGAGGTTCTGGTGCTGCCTCTGCAGCCCATTTAGCACGAAGCATCACCTGCTGCCCCGTGCTCCCTGCTCAGCCCTCATCACTCACCATGGGGGAAGCATCTCTCTTGCACTCATTCCCCTCGAGATGAAAGCTGTGATGTGTAACTGTTGCAGGGGGGAAGCTGAAGATTTCTTGGGAATAAGACAAATGTGAGGGCTCAGCTCTGGCTTAGTAGCTTGGAGTGATCCATGTAGATTTCTCTATGCAGTATAAAAGGGTGTTGAACTGTTACACTTCCACGTAGAGTCACAAAGCCCAGCCTTGAGGCCTCCAAATGGGGTCCAAAATGCACCACCATGCCCAATATTTTAATGATTTCAATGATTTCAGTGATTCCATTGATATCTCAGGGTAGCAGGACTAATTAACAAGTGGTGAAGGCAGTGCAGGTTTATCCCCTTGTGCTGGTTCCTCTTTCCCATCTGCCATTCTCCTGTGTGCTGCTCAGTCAGCCTCCACTGTTCATGGCTGGCCTGGGGAGGAATGGACAGGAGCTCCCCGTGTGCCTCCTGCAGTGCTGTGCCATCAGCAGCCAGCTCTTCCCAGGGGGCTGGAGCTTGCATTTCCCTACAAGCTCTTCCAGGAATGACATGACCTGGGTTCTTGAGCCACCTCCCATTTTCCAGTTGGGTGCTGAGCACCCTCCTGATGATGGTTTTCCTTCTCTCTGGACATTTTTGCAATGCTATTTAGGCTCATTGTAACTGTGGGGGAGAGGGATCTTGTGGAAAGGGACCTAAGGGAAGCATCTAGACTGACCTCTTGCTCAAAGCAAGGTCAGCATTGAGTTTGGGAGTGGCTGGTGACTAGAAGTAGCTGAGAGTCTGCTGGTGGAGGCCAGAACTCGAGTGGTTTCTTGTGCTCTTGAGGCATCACTCTGTTTGTTGGGCTTCACATTTCTCCACCCTGCTCTGCCACCCCTCTGTTAAACTCCTGGGCACAGAAATCCAGGCTTTTCCACAGCAAAAGTCACTGAAGGACACTAGAGCCAGCTGGCTTTCCTTAGTGCTGATGGAAGCTCTGAGGGCCATTAAGGTCCTGTATCTCAGGCTCAACAGTCAGACCTAGAGGCAGCCTGGATCAGAACGGGGAGAATCATCCCCAAAATCGGGACCCGGGGAGGTTTTGGAGTGTCAGTTTCCCACAGCCCAGGAAGACTTTCAGGCTGTATTTTTAGCCTGATTCATTTTAGTTTAGGTATTAGCTAGTGTAGAAGTGGTTAAGCCACTGGAATAGGAGAATGAAAGCCTAAACTGCCCAGAAGGATGCTGTATAAATTTGTCTCTCAGCTGTTCCTAAGCATCGAGGCTAAGTAATTGCCATACCTGCTTCCCAAGACATGTTTTGACCTGTTGTTTAATTATCTTTCCAAAAATTGTCCATTCCTTAAGGTTGCTGGGCTTTTTTGCTGAACAAACGGCTGCCCATGTGCTTGAAAGAGATTATTTTACAGCAAAAGCATTTTCACAAACAGATTCAATGTTCACTTTTCTTACTTTACCTGAGGGCTCTCTACCTATTTTTATTCCTTATGTTCCCTTATCGTGCACTGGAACCTGAGGCCCTATTTACTGAGCAGGATCCTGCCTGTCCGTCCCTCCCAGCCTGCCTGTAGGCTGGGCAAAGCAGAGACCTCGTCTTGGGGGGCTGGTTTTGTTCATGACACAGCTCAGCTGGGAATGAATCCAGAGACCATGGCAGCTCCTGGTGTTGCTCTTGGTCCTTCAGAAGCAATCACGTGTGTGACATGGCTACCAGGCTCCTGTTTTATTGACTCCTCGTGGCAGGATGGGGTCTGTGAGGGGCAGAGCACTGAGACCTGCAGGCTTGCCCAAGTTCCTTCTCCTGGGGCTGGTGGGACAACCACTCCTGCGTGCACAGGGCAAAGTCTGGCTCAGAGCCATGAACAGCTCTCTGGGGTTGGATCTGCTGCCGTTTCGGGAAGAGGTTCAGGTGCTGGTAGAAGCTGTTTGCTGCCACTGCAGATTAAACAGATGTTTGACCCCAATACCAGTGTTAGCTATGCTGGGGAGAGCCACTCCTGCCTTAATCTACCCTCTGGAAAAAAGCATTTGTGCATTAGCAGCAGCATTTTGGGTGGAGAACACAGGCTTTCCAGCGACCTGCTTAGTAAATAACATGTGGCACATGAAATGAGCTAATGGTATTTTTATGTAGTAAAGAGACAGGCCAATCACTCATTCACACTCATTTTTACGGTCTGTTTTATTCTCTCTGATTCAAACCAGCCAGATTCCAGCACCTTTCTGTCCATTAGAGGAGCAGACTTCAAAACCCATCTGCTTGTCTCCTACTTGCTCCATCAAACTCATTAAGCAAATGCCTCTGTGCATCTCATTTCAACACCTCTGAATCTGGTTGTTCAGCTCGGTCCTTCCAGATGTAAAAATCATGTAGTGATGGTCACAGACTGAGCCTTTGGCTCCTCCAGCCAGCACAGAGAGGAGAAGGAAATGCAAGGCTCAGCTAATGTCTGTCAGAAAAACGCATGGAAAGTCCTCTGAGACATCAGGCTTGAATGGGCTGGTCCAAAAGCAAGGTTGAGGAGGAAGAAAATAATTCTAGGGGTCAGCTACTACAGTTAGACTGATTTTGGGGAAAATTCTCTCAGCAAAAACCTACAATTTTCTTCTTCTCAGAGGGATAAAAATATTAAGCTGGAAGGGGAACACGTCCCAAAGAACTCTGATTGCAGGTGGCTGGAGCCTTCTGCCATGTGGCTTTGGTCTCCATGCAGCTCTGCAGGTGTCCTAAGCTGAGCACTGCTCTGCCACTGTCACTGGTGGCTGTGTGAAGTGGGAGCGCTGCTAGTTAGGCTCCTAAATCCCTTTTGGGATCTGACAGGCTCAGAGTGCATCCTGCATTCCTTTAGCTTTTCTCTACCCTTCTCCTTTCCCTATCCCAAAGAAACGGAAACAGCAACGCTTCGAGCTATGAACCAGCTTACACCCGGTTGGGGAAAGGTTTGAAGCTGTAGATAAAGACTTGGAGTAGTGAATTTTATACCTTGGGAAAGGCGAATCCTTAAATTTTTTCATAATGCTGTAAAAAGCCATGCCAAAGCTGCCTACCAAGGGCTGCTGTGGAACAGGCAGAGGACCTGCTATAACTGCTGCTGCTGTCTGTGCAAGCCTCATCGTACTGTGAGACCCGAACTCACAGGCAAGGCTTCTCAGAAGAGCTCTCTTAATGCCTTAACCTTCCAGGTAATCACCTGGATTTGCAGTTCCACAGACTCATCAGGGCACAAACACAATGCCTGCTCCAGAAAAAGCGCAGCACTGGCCTGTATCATCTCCAAAAGCTCACCCTTTTAGTGAGCACAAGTGAGAAGCATCATTCCCTTCACAGGCGTGGGAAGGGAATTTGGGGCAGACTCACTGCCAAGCACCAGCATTCCTGCTTGGGCCCAGAGGCAGGATAGGGTCCAGGTGTCCCGGGAACATCAGGAGAATGGGCACAGACTGATTCTCTGGCATATGACTCATTGTACTAGTCAGATCATTTTAAAAATCAGGATCATACTTTGATAGGAAAATAGTTATTAAAACATTGCCAAGTGCTTTCCCCACATGCCTGTTGCATCACACCTCGTGTCAGTCGCTGCTTGCTGACTGCAGACCACTGTTTGCAAAACTGCAGTGGAAGTTCTCCATACATGGATAATTAACATGTATTTCTACATTATCCATAATATAACGTTCATCTCTTTAGCCTTTCAATTTTCACAGCTTTATTTTAAGGATAGAGAGTCTGTAATGCAGGGACACTCTTGATTTGATGGGAGCTGATGAATAGGGTAAGATAAATACCATATAAATATTTCTTTGAAATAATGCAGTTGCTGGCAGAGTGAATCAGATGTCTGTGTCTCATGATGGTAGATGTCACTTTATTAGACTTTTTAATTCAACATTGAATCCATGCTTTTTGGCCAGCTACTCCTTTTCTACTTTGTAATTTGTCATTTACAGCATGTTCACTGTGCACCTAAAATATTTGCACATCTTCTCAAATGCAATTTGCAGTGAGAAATTTCAGCTGGCAGAACAGCACCAGCAAACTGGAAGTGCAGTGAAATCCCTCAGGTTCAGAGTGGGGTCAGTGTTGGTGGGTGGCAGTCAGGCAGCTTTTCTGGTGGATCATATGATAGTTATTTGGAGACTGGAGAGAAGAATCAGAGCTGAAATGATGAGTTGTGGATATTAAGTACTTTGTGAGTTCCTACACAAACAGATGCCCTTCAGAACTCACAGTGCAGACCACAGGGAAGACAAGAACCAGTTACAGCTCCTGAGGGCAGTGTGAGCTCCTGGTTCACACTGCTTTATGAGGTCATTACAGTTTTTTATGAGTGGGTAGAGGGTTAACTTCTGGCACTTGACAATGAAAAAATCTGTGCACCCATCCAAAGATGAAGATTCAAAGCTATCAGACAAACTTAAATGAATGATAGCCTGACTCACCAGGATGAGTCAGGCTTGTTCTAGAAGGAGGACTCCTTTCTGCCTGTGTTTTTTTGTGTGGAGGACTAGGTATCAGTAAAGTGTTGCTGGTGCCTTTTGCTGAAAACAGAATAGTAAAGCAGGATAAAGCAATGAAATTGCTCATGAAACTTGCGCAGGTGGGAAAAGTCACCCAGATCCATTTCATATTCTTTGCAAACCGCTCTAGAAAAGCAGTAATCTAGGAAGATGCAACTGCCTGTCTATTCTCTGGAGTATCTTTGTTCTTGTTCACTGCAGCAAAATCTCTTGAGGTAACTCTGCTTGTACTTTCTGTTGAACTGTGAAATGCTGGAAGATGTATTTGCAAAGAGAGACTTTCTTAGGGCAATGTTCTCTGCAGCACAGCAGCTGCTTTCCCAGTCATCATTCTCTTTTGGTTTACCTGTTTCACTTATTTCTCTTAGCAGCATTTTCTGGGCAACATTAAAAAATCGCCTTCAGCCTGATGGGTAAAATGAAATGGGATCTCTGCCTCTTCCCTGCGTGGTCCTTTGGATTGCAGTTCTCACGTTGTCCAGGCAGGCTCCAGGCAGACCTGCTGCAATGCTGGGGTCAGTCTCCTTCTGTCAGCCAGGGAGGGGCATTTGTCTGGAACAGCCTTGGAATCCCAAAGAATGGCACTGTCTAAACAAATGCTACTTTAATTATTGGAATGGGTCCAAAACCAATTGTAATAACAAAATTTGGGATTTGGGTTGCAGCTGCCAGCCCCTAATTCTTCCCTGAGTGGCTTTTTGTGGATGACTTTATTTGTTGCCTGAGGAACAGGGCGGGTGGGGTGGCAAGCAGATGGAGAACTGCAACACAGAGATGAAAATCCTGAGCCCCCAAAACCTGGAACTCAAAACGAATAATATCACAGTGTTCAGAAAGATTAGTCTTTTGATCCTGTTGGCAAAACCTGCTGTTTCCCAGCTGGTCAGCCAGCCCTGGCATCCTCCAGTCACAATTGCAACTGAGAAATGACTGGAGAGCTGCTTCTGTGCTCAAGTCCTCATTGCCAGATGTACAATTATCGCTACTGAAGTAGCAAAAGAGTCTAGCTTGGAACACAGCAGGCTCCAAGCAGCTTGATTTCCTTTGGAAGCTATTGCATGGCATTTTGTATCTTACCTCTAATTCTTGACCACGGCTGACATCCCTCACCCCTTGACCTGTGCTGGCTGTGCTGTCCTGTAGCTGTGATTACTTCAAATGGCTAAAATACATGAGAGTATTTATGAGGTCATGTAAGATTTTGGCTAAGGAGGAAGGTGAAAGGGGCAAGTCTCCTTTCAATGAGAAGGTCTGTTTTTCCCCTCACAGATGTATGGCTTCCCTTCTTGACTGCTCCTTAATTAACATGAAAATGGACTAAATATTTTAAGCAAATCAGAATTTCAAGAAGCAGTTACAGCAGTGTCTCATGTTTAAATGTATGCCAGCACTATGCACGTCATCATTGAATAATGAATTAATAAATATATCTGAAGGAATTTTTAGCCCAGAAAGCATACCCCATTTTAGCTTCCAGTCAATTGCCCTATTTACTGCAGGTTTTTTTTAGCAACGCTATCAGTCCTGGAAGTAGCCTTGTCAATATTTTAGTTGCTTTGGTGCACAGAGCCATAGCATTCAGCTGAATTGTAATCCTTAAATTGGCAAGCAAACAGGTTTGCTCAGCTTGCCTGTTCCCTTTTTGGTAACAGAAACTTGGAAAACCTCCTACAGAGGGTAAGGATGAAGCTTCTTGTCTGACACAGCTGTGAGATTCTGTTGTCCACGGTTAAACCTCTCTCTGATGCTGCTGATTTGAAGGGTACAGAGAAACTTCACCAACAGAAAAAATCCTATCATAGGTTGATCAAACCCTTTCAGAGACAATGAGAGTTTAGTGTTTAAATCACATCTTTTCTGCTCTCCCTGGGAGAGAGTTCATCTCCTCCTCCCCATTTTTAAAGGTCTTTATAGCCCTTGGACCCGAACCTGCTAAAATGTAAGGCTCAGTTGTGATTTGGATGACAAAAATTTGGAGTCGGTTTGACCCCGCTGCATGGATCGTATGGAGCAGGTGTCCTGTCCTGCTCCTCCCCGTCCCCGTGGTCAGACAGGGTGCTGGAGGCAGGGGGTACCGCATGGGGGATGCGGGTGTGCTGCAGCCTCTCCTGACCCCAGCACCCGGCCCTGCCTCACGTCCACCTGGGCTGAGAGAGGGAGGGACACGGAGGCAGAGGGAGGAGCTGTGCTGGGAGTGCAGTGCCAGGAGCCTGACTGCCACTCGGGTGCCCTGTCCTCACCCTGCCTCTCCTCCTTAGCACCACCCAGGATGGTGTGCAGGCTCTCAGCACGACCAGTGACATCCCCCAAATAAGATGAGAACCGTGTCTGCCCCTGCAGACACAACTCCCTGTGGCTGCAACTTCCACTCCGAGAGCTCCTGTCCTTAGAGTGTGGTGTTTGCGTTGTAATTCCTTGCTGTGCCCCCTGCTGCTGTGCAGGGACATGCTGGAGACAGGAAGAACCTGTGGGAGAGGGAGCACTACCAGATACAGGGAGGAGCACCCACCATACAATGACAGTGACGATACATCAGTGACTGACAAGGGCATAAAGTAAATGGACTGGCAAACAGTTTTCCCTGGAATCTCATTTTATACTAGCCATATCAAGGGCTACTTCTAATGGAGGAGGTAGAAAGATAAGATGCCTGGGGAATGTGATTTTTTAAAAATTGAGTGCTGTTAAGCTGCATGTGAGGCAGGATTTGGGTTTAGTGTTTAGGCTGTGCACGATGGAGAGCAGTCAGCAGAGCTGGGCTGCGGGTGGAAGTAGGGTATCAGGTCACACAATTCTGAAAGATGAAACCAACATTTGTTCAGGCCGGGATTCAACTTGGCTCTAAAGTATGTGCATTAAATCCCATTGACTTCAGTGGGACTATTCATGTCCTTTTAAAGTAACACAAGGGCTTAAGTATTTTTCTATGTTGAAGCCTCCCATTGAGACTTAAATTCATTCTTCCATGTAACATAAAATACCCCAATGGCAATATTTAGTTCTAGCTAGGAAAACCCAGAGAAAAGATGAATTCCATTTCTCATTGAGGCACACTCAGCATTCACATAAATAGTTTCTGTGAGGTGTTTTCTAGTCAAAATTATATGGGCGCCGTTTACCTGAACATATTCTGAGGTCTAAAATTTTATCTTTGTTTCTCTTCAATTTCTTTAACATAAAAAACAACTAAATACAGTCTCTGAAGACTGGTCTATTGTTTAAGTGATACTGTGAACGTTGATTTGCCTGCCAGCAGGGCACGTCCATTTGAATGTCACTGGAAGGTGAGAGCCACGCTGGAGCACGGGAGGGAAAGAAGCAGTCATGGAGGAAGGGATGTGCTTCTGAAGGCTTCATGAGGCAGGAGAGGACATAAGAAAGAACTGAACAAAATGTAGGAACTCGAGGCTACTGCATGAGAACCAACAGGATAAACCCTTCTCCTTTAGGGGAAAAAATGGCACAAAGAAAACGGTGAAAACACAAAGCTTATTGAGGCTGTGCCTAAACAGCACCAAACAAGGCTGTTCTTACAGACCTGAGCTGTGCCATGGGTAGCAAGACTTGAAAGTCCTCCAGCCCAGGGATGCCCAGGAGAGAAGGTAGGGCAGGTGCTGTTGCTGCTTCCCAAGGCTCCTGCAGCCCCACAGGACAGAGGTGAGCTGATGTGTGCAGGGAGGGATGGAAAAACAGCTGTGGAAAAATGCTCTCTCGATCCCTGGGATCCTCTGGGGAGCTTGGTCACAAGCAGGTCACGTAATGCTCCTGTAGTGTTGAGAAGGACCACGCTGACCTGTTCAGTGAACTGGCCCTGCTGAAGACAGTTTCATTTATGCCACTCTAAGCTGTATTTATTATATGCTACTACTAGGCACAACCTGCTTGTAGGATGTGAATTAGGAGTATAAAATGAACTCGTCAAATGAACTCATGGTCTCTAGGAGCATCTCTGTGAGTAGATGCTTTAGCAGCAGGTCTGGCAGTGCAGAGCTGTGATTAATGTGAAGCCGTGGTGAAACTCGCACTGTGTTGTTTGGTGGCTCTCACATTCACACAGCTGATGTAGTGCAGTGAGTTTGTGGTCTGACTTGGAGCCAGCCGGAGAACCTGAACATAAATCTTGAGCTAAACCTCCCTCTGCTTCTGAGGGTGGGAGTGAGGCGGCTGATGTGCACTGGGCTGCTCTTCTGCCCCCTCTTTTGATAAAAGATGCATCTTCCTGTGGCTGAGCTGATAGTCACTGAATAATCTCTTCAGCAGATCTATCCTGTGCAGCTGAATAATTTGTTACAAACACTTTCTAAAACCAGGTAGTAGCTTTGTGAATACTGCATGGCAAAGGAGCTGCCAGCCTGCCTGTCTGCTGCAAGCAGGAGGCAAACGCACAGCAAACCCCTCCAGAGCTGACTTTAAGGGAAAAACCTTGACTGCAAACCCAGGAGTTGTGATTTCAGGTTATACCATGCCTGATTCTGTGACAGAGCTACCCAGCACAGCAGGGGTGGCATTTGCCAGACGTCATTACTGGAAGCTAACTCAAGTACCTCCAGTTCTGGCAGGCGTTTGAAATTCATATTCAGCAATGGCAGCAGTTTTGCAGGAATGGATTCTCTGATCTCTTGCCCCTTCAGTTGTCAGTCCTGGTTGCGCAAAGTGATTCGACTGGCTGCGATTCCATGCCGGAGTGTTTCATCCTCGTGCTGTGCAGGAACAGCTGATGGGACCAGGTGGAGTACAGAGGCATGATCAGGCCCAAGGAGCTCCTGTGGAAATTTCAGCCAAGAACTCTTTTTTCCTTTTTTTTTTTTTAATGGCCAAGATACAAATCCTAGAAAATGGCAGGTGATGATGAAAATGCTGACTCAACCTTAGGTGCAGCCACAGTAGCCCTGCTACGACTCTGAGTGGAGAGAACAGAGAGTTGTCAGCAGATGACTACATTTTTCAATTTTAGGAGCAATTCTCTCAATGTGTTAACCTTATTTACTCTTATTTCAGTACACTTGTCTTTCTGCTGAATGTCAAGGGCAGCTCAAGAATTAAAGGGAGTTAGCAATTTCTTCCCATGTCCACTGTTGTGATTGCTGGAATGGCTTCAGCTTTGAAGCAGGGAATGGGTGGCCAAAGGTTTTGGTGTTGAACAGCAGTGTGCACTGGAGTGTACAGACAAGTCCCTTAAAGTCCACAGAGTCACAGATCTGTCCATTTAAATTTAGGACCCAGTATTATGTTTAATTCAATGAAGTGGTTAATAGGCCATCCATGCTCTCTGCTGGTATCTTGGGGTGTCAGTACAGACGGGTGTGTGGTGGATGGGCTCTCCAAAGAAGACGGAAGGAGCTGGACATGCAGCAGTGGGACCACATCAAATTTTAGGGTCACTGAAGTTTTCGAGTATCATTCAAAGTCTTTCAGAGGTGCTGCTGTCCAAGTGCCTTCCAAGCCAAGTGTAGTTTTCACTTATTAAAAGGCAGAGAAGACAGTGGGGAAGAAGCTTAGGATCAGAGAGGAGGAAGATTAGAAAGAGAAAGGAAACATTAAATGGTACCAACAAATTCATACTGATGATAATATGAGCTGCAACAACCAGCTCCAAATGGCCGATTTCCTTTTGGCCATTTTTATGTAGGAGTTTAAGTATAGATTTGGGTGGCTATATATAGACAGTCTGAGATACCTATTATGTGAAATCTCAGTTTGAAATTATTCAACATCTTCCTATTATCTATGAATAATCAGTGTTTTATCGCACTGTGAGACTGTCTGAACAAAAATCCTTTCAGAAGTTACTTCTTGCTGTTAGTTGGATAACTCAGGAGAGATTTCCTTTATGAAAAGCAGCCTTTGGATACTCTGCAGAAGATGAACATCTTTGCAGACTCTAATCAGAAAAGAGAGCTGACCAGGATGTGAGATCACACCTGCCCTCTGCCTCCCACAACTTTTGCTTTTGGGAAAGTTGGACTAGAAACTGTTTCTGTAAGAGCTGAAACTTGGTTGTTAGAAGCCTTGTACAGGTTTTTGGAGGGAAGTGCTGTATCTGATTCTGCATCCTGAGCCTGCCCATCAAGATATCATTTACCCAGATAACACGAGCAGCTTGTTGTGCAGCGTTCACTGTGCAGTCATATCATGCTTGAGATTAAACCCCAGCTGATGAATGAACCCTTCACTTCTGTGAGTAATTGCTAACCATTAAAGCCTTAAACTGGCAACAGTCCTGTAGCACAGTCAGGGAAATGGTGAAAAGCTGTAATTGCAACCTGTGCTTGTTCAAAATAATTCCAGTCTTACTGTGCCACATATAGATTGACTGGTAAACCACTGTATACTAATATAGAGTATCAGTGCCTGTCCATCCCAGCAGGAACCTTTGGAGCTGTAACCCATTGAAAAAGGTCTTTGAAGTCTATAAATATCCCAGCATTGCTCCCTGTTTCTAAATCAGAGCAATGGAAGCTAAATATATGCTGACTCTAGTTGTGACAGATCCTGAAAGCGATTCTTATTCATTTTGATTCTTGCCCAGAATATCTTTCTTGCAGTCCTACTTCTGAAGCGTTGAAGAAAACAACACTGACAGCTCACCCTTCAGCCCTGCGCTGCAGAGAGGAAAGGCTCTGCACAGCTGATTGCAGAGTGAAGCACAGTATTGGTCATTTCCCTTCTTTCTGTACAAAATCCAGACTCCCATTAAGTATCAGGGCCAGGATCTTTATCTGCTTTCCCCTGGCACTGCTACATTGATGCCATCAGCACTCTTTGGTTTAATTGGCAAGAGGATCCGGTCTCGTGGCTTCATTAGCCCCGAGGATGCTTTGGGCTTCTCTGGGCAGCGCGGTGCTGTCAGCAGCTGCTCCATCCAGGCCTCCCACAGCACGAGTTCCCAGCGCAAAAGCTGGGAGAATGAAAAACTGAGGCAGGTGTCAGGAACAGGGAAGTTTCTGAGGAAGGTGGGCTGAGACGTGGGGAGTGCCTGACACCCAGGCTGAGGGACCTTCCCTACAGGAGGGATCGTGCAGGAGGAACCAGGAACAGGGCTCCTCCCGATCCCTCTGGAGGCAGGAGACGAAGACGCAGAGGATTCCTGAGAACAAAAACACATCTAGGATTTCTTTGTTGTACATGCTGTGTACAACCTCCCAGGGAATACAGCTGCATTCACACTTTAAGGTTAAAATCCAGACCAGTGGAGAAATGGAGGTGTTATTCCTGCTGTGGAAACAGTGAAGATTACAAGGGGAAAAACATAGCCAGAGACAGGAGGAAATCCAGTTTGGTCCTTCTGTGGTACTGACATCCCAAAGGCAGTTTCTCCTCTGTTTCCAGGCATTTTGGAAGCACTGTAAAATCCCAAACCCACAGAAATTGCAAATTTACACCTGTGGGTTTTTTCCTCTCCAGCTCAGGAAATGGAGGCAGGGTTGCAAGAACAGATGGGAGCTATCAGCCAGCTCAGAAGTGATGTGCCTCAGGAGGTGCTTTATTTGTGGAGTTGTTGAGATCAAACAATCACAGAAGATCCCTGGCACCATCTAGAGAAGGGGAATTTGGTTCCTATGGCCCAGTTCTGCCTTCTTTCAAACATTTGCTTTAAGCTCGGGGGAGGACAAAAGGGCAGCAGGGGCATCCCATCTCCCACTCTCCCACGAGAAGCCTGGGCTGATGGAAGGCATCCTTCATGTATAACGTTAATATTAGAAGGAAGGGACAAGGCACCCTTCTCCTTCTTACAGAACGAAACAGAATGGGGTTGATGTTGAGCTTTCAAAAGTGCACGAGAAATGTTAATGTCAGATGCCCAAAATATTGTTAAACACGAGCGATTTGCGAATTAAAATATTACAAGGCTGCTATTTTTAGCACAGTGGAACCTTTAGTCATTCTACATTTAGATGGCTTATCAGAATTAAATAAATAACAGCAATGGTTACTGCTCAAATTAGGTCTGTCTCGGTTTCCATGGCATCCAATCTGTTATCTCCAATACTCTTGCCAGGATTTGTACTGGGACTCTGGGACAGCAACATTTCTTATAAGGCTTATAAGGAATTATCCTGTAGCAATTTCAGCTATATGGTTTCTATGAAACCCTGGAATAAATGGATTTATTTAAGATGAGTTGAAGGGGTTTTTTCTTTTTTTCTTTTTTTTTTGTAGCTGTTTTCTATTTTTAGCACTGCTGCCTGCTTTCCCGTGGTGGTGCTTTAACCCTTGTGGGGACGTGTCAGTGTGCTGTCTGGGGAACCTGCGTGGTGTCTGTGCCTGTTGCAGTCTCCTGTGAGAGCAGGAGCAGACTGGGACGCTTTGATGCCACCAGCAGAGAGTATTTGAAAACCAGGACTCAGGAAAATGGGATAACATGAATCTTTGCTTCTACCTTTTCGGTACCTCACGGTCCTTTGAAGGCAGCTACACAGAAGAGTTTCCACTCGTTCTGAGACACCAAGCGTAGTCATCCTCACAGGAAATACAGCAACGCTTTGTCTGAGCCCAAGAACTTTTGTCTGAGGCCAAGACAAAAAAATTTGCCTGTGTCAAGTTTCTGGGTGCCAGGTAGAGGTAAATGGGTGGAACGCAGAGACTCGTGTTATGTGGAATGCCAGGCTGGATGAGTTATTGTTCCCCTCTGACCCAAGACACTGTGCAACTGTTCATTAAAAAGCAGCTATAATCCAGCTCACAAGAAGGACACGGTGTGCACAGCAAGCTCTGTTGCTGCAGAGAGCAGGGAAATATATTTGTGCTGTAACAGCTGTGTATTTCCTCATAGCTCCTCAATTAATATTACCTTTTATGGGTACATTTTTTACTCCCTTGGCCATTAGAGTTTTCAAGTGAGGGTTTCATTAATCTTTTGTTTTCTAATGTTACCTAGGATATAGATCCTGTTCTCTTTTCCCCTCTGGTAAGCACTAATTTACTTTATTTGCATCCTGTTGTGAAGAAATTCTGGGTCCGTGGCATTTTAAAAATCAATGGCTCACTGGGTTTCTAATTTCCAGGTAATATTCCTAAACAAAATGTACTGTTACATAGCATGGAGACTTATGGCAAATATTAAGTAGCTCTAAAAAACACTTCTAATATTTTTATAGGAGTGAATGACATCACAGGGGATAAAGTTTTACAGAGCTGTTTGAGTGGCTCTCAGGAGGACAGTGAGTGCCACAGTGAATATTTTGGTGTTCGATGTTTACCTGTTTGTATCTCAGTCTTGCACGAGCGATACCAACCCTGCCCTGCAGACCTGCAGCTGGCAGGAATTGGCATCCTTTCCTCAGACATCAGTGGAGCTCTGCTGATTTATATGAGCTTAGGGTGCACCTCTGGCGCACACAACATTTCTACCATACCTCACATGGAATTTGATTTACTCTGAATCATGACTGAAATACAGCAGCGCGTTTAAAGTAGGCAAGAAATGATAAAGTACTTACTATTTATAGAGTCACAGCTACTTTTCAGAGCCAACTGAGCAATCCCCAAGTACAATCACAATACAAAGACTTTAATATTTTAGTGCTCTGTCACCCTGTGGTCACTATAAATTTGCTGTGGCTGGGCAGTTGATGCTCCTTAGTCTTGCACTGAGAGATGATGAGTAAATGGCATGGAACCACAGATAAAGTGACAGCCCCTGCCCTCAAGTGCTCCCATCTAACCAAGTGTACTTGAAATAAATAGGCGGTGGGAAACAGGGGTTGGAAACCATGACCCTGGTGTGGTGCTGCAGAGGCTGCACCTGCACACAGGGTGATAAACCAGTGTGTGGCCATTAGCGAGGAAGGACTGTTCCCACCCTGGTGGATTTCTCTGCTGTGCCTTTTCTCTCTCTTGTTCTGAACATTTTTCCTTTGCCGGGGGCAAACTCCCACTTGTGAATACTTCTGCTGTTGCAAGTATTGATATTGCTGCAGCGTTTGGCACTTCCCAGTTAAAGTGCTGAACACTGGCAGAGTGATGTGTGGGTTACATAAACCACCATCGTGTTTGTGTCTTGGAAGTAAAGGTGTTAACTCTTTCTGACTTAATTCATTCAGGTTGAGGGGCACCAAGGGATTGAACCTGAAATACAGCAAATCAATAATATAGACTCTTTGAGCTTTGTGAGCTAAGAATAAACACCAACCACAGATCGAGTCAAATGAACCTGTGCAGAGGCCCAGGGGAAATGTAGCAGCAGTGTTCTGTTATTGCAGGTCAATAAAGGCTGGATAATGTTTGGCTTTCATTACTGATTAAAAAGATTTCCTTGCAAATGTTATGAGATTAAGACTGAGCTTTCTGTATGTGCTGAAAGGGTAATGTTTAGAAATGATCATCCTGTGCTGTCCCCGTGGAACTGGTGCTGCAAACGCTGCTGCCCTGGCTGCAGCTGGAGCGGGTCCCCCTGCCTGAGTCGTGGCTGAAGTGGGACCCTTCCCTGGTGATGGTTTCCAGCCTGGGGCAGCCTGGTGAGAGCAGAGGAGACCCCGGGCCAGTGGCGCCCTGACTCAGTGGGATGCAGGACCCCATCGGCTCTGGGGGGACATGGTGCATTATACCCTTACAGCAGTTATGGCTGAGGAGGCAATTTCATTACATATGACTATTTTTAGGTGCTTATAACTCAAAAACATTACCCTCCTGGCGGGAATTTATCACACTTGTTCTCAGCTCAAAGCTGATATATAAGACTTGGCGGGGCTCCAGATAGATGAAGAACAGCTGCCTGGGATGTTTCCCAACTGTGGTTTTCACCAATTAAGAAGTTTGTTTTCACACAGTTTGGAGGTTTTTTCCCTGTAAGATCTTACCTCAATAACATGTCATGCGTGTTCTTTGCAGCCTCATGACTCTGGTCCTAGAACATGTTCATTCAGAGATCTCAAAGGCATTTGTTCTCCTTGAGGAACCATTGGGACATACATAGGATCTACCAGCATTTAGTCTATATGAACCTATTCTATAGCTCTATAAAATCAGGAACGGCACACGATGAAATAAGAATTGCTCACTTTTATTGCCACAACTGTACAGCAAAAGGAAGGTGGCACAGACTGACAGAGGATGTGCTGGGCAGCAGAGCTGTGGGTGCTCTGGTGCCAAAACTGGCACCAGACTGCTCTGAGTCTTGCCTTTCTGGTTCCCCCTTCCACACCACTGTGTGGCAGTTCTACCAACACACCTTCAGTGTTGTTCTGCTTGGCTAGAGCTTTTTTCCCAGTGTTATGACAAGCAAGGCTCCATCACCTTCAGTACCATGCCTGATTTACAGCATTTTCCCACATTTCTGTGACATGGATATGTCTACAAGTAAGAGCTTCTAGGTGGCTGGACAGTAGAGGTGCAGGTTCTGTCAAGATGAGCCAAATGAAAAATTAGTTTATTTTAAGGTAAAATTCTCCTCTGGATTGAGTTTACCAGATCTCAGAGAAAGAGAAATATTTCTTAGATCTCAACAGTCACACTGCCAGACAGAAATTTGCCTTTTTTTGGAAACTGCCTAGACTCAGAAATTTGCATCCTTCTCTGCAGAGAGGTAGACAGCTGAGGCGTTTAACAGCTGAATATTTCCTTTAAACATAGTGCTTGAAGCTTGTCTACATTTTCTTGGATGTTCTGAAGCAACACCTGCAGTCTGAGAAATATCTTTTCTGAGGCAGAGCAGCTAAGGCTCTGAGAATGGTGCCGGGAAGTTAAAAAGCTGTTTTCAGTTCAGCTCTCTCGAGGTGTTTTACCCCCTGTGCCGGTGAGATACTTGACCCACTGCCCAGCTGTGATAAGACAGTGGCACAGCCAAAGGCCCTGGATGGGTTTGTGATGGAAACAGCAGCACAGAAAACCCCTCAAACACTTCTCTGTGCCACTCCTAGAAATACTGCTGAAGGAAAGGATGCTAAAGGGATTTGTTCTGGCATGAACTGGGCTTGCAAAGTATGTTTCATGTTCCCCAGACACAGAAATGTGTGCATGGCAAGAGTGCAGGCACGTCTGTCTGGGGGCAGGGAGAGGACGATGATGGGCAGCCTTGGCAGGGATGCAGAGCTGGATCCCCACAGCTGGGAGGGGACAGGAGGGCAGAGCAGGGAGCCTGGGCAGCACCTCCCCCGTTTAATGATGACTTGCCTTGTTTTCAGTTGAGTGCAGCTGGTGGGAGGGCACTGAACGTCCTGTGCTGAGCCCCGGTGCAGGAAACAGGGCACACGTGGAGTGGGATGGAGGGCAGAGAGAAAATGCCTGTGGATGGGCACGGGGAGAGGCTGCGGGGCAAACAGCGCTCAGGCTGAGGGACAGGGAGAGGCTGCGGGGCAAACACCGCTCAGGCTGAGGGACAGGGAGAGGCTGCGGGGCAAACACCGCTCAGGCTGAGGGACAGGGAGAGGCTGCGGGGCAAACAGTGCTCAGGCTGAGGGAGGATGCTGCTTTCAGAGTAAGCGGCTGGTTTAACCCCTGCTTGTGAGGATGGAGCAAATGGTCCACGAGTGGCAGATGCAGCATCCCGGACTAGAGATTCCTGTTCCTGGGATCTGGCAGCATTTCAGAGCAAAGAGCAGGAGAAGGGGCAGATCTCTCCTCTTTCCCAGCACTGTTGGTGGGGGCTGCCAGGCACAGAGAGGGGAGGAAAGGACAGCACCCTGCTCACCTTGCCACCCCTGGAGCACCCAGGGAGGAGAGTTCTTTCCTTCCCACCAACAGCTCATGGCACAGGCTTGCTTTGTCAGATGTTTTCTGCTGGAGAGCGGAATCTTAACTTAATAAAATCCCGCAAAAGATACAGAAAATTCTCATCACTCCAGATGGAGGCAGAGTGGAAGTAAAAGGCCGTAACAGGCTATCTGGAGTCCCAGGAAAGCAGCTAGTTCTTCCTTTTAAAGCCCCACCATGAAATCCATCTGAGTGTTTCCTCAGAAATAAATATTACAGTAAAAGGTCTTGCCAGTCTGGCTGACGTTTGGAAGTCTGTAGAAGCTGGATGGTGCAGCCCACACACTGGCTTTCACTGCAAGAAGTTACTTTCTGCAGAATTTTTCTTTCTGTTATGTGAGAAATTTAGTCCATTAATCAATTTCCTGGCACATTAAACTGCAGTTGGCTGGACAGGGGCAAGAGGCAGAGTGCTGTGAAAACTTCTCCAAAGTCCCTTCTCTGTCTTGAACCACAGAGGTGTAAAACCTTCTCCTGTGAGGGTAAAAAGCTATATGGCCATATTTGTTTGTTTTCAATTGCTCTGGACTCAGGATCCAGTTCAAGCAGTTGTCTCTGGGTACTAGGACATGGCAATTTCCCACGTGATCTCTCTTTCCCCACCTTTTTTTATTATTATTTTATTTTTAATTCTCTATTAAACTGATACTGTTTATGGTTTTGTTTCAAATGGATGAAAATTTCAATTGCATTTGGCGTAAGCCAAAGCAGAACTGAATGTTTCTGATGGGGTTCTTTGCTACTGAATTTTCTGGAATCAAACCAACATATTTCTTGCTTTTAATCCTGACCTGTCTTCCTTTGGCAGTTGTGATTTCCCCACCTCCTGAGAATAAAACTTGAGGAAAAGATTTGTGTGGCTCCCTGCAGCAGGAACCAGTACACTCACAGCACTACAGGGGAAAAAGAGAGACAACCCAAACCACAATTCTCCCTTTTTCTATTTTAAATGTCTCTTGGCAGATTGTCCAATTTTCATTATCTTTATTCTTTTTCTTCCCCCCTTCCTCCCCAGAAGACACCATTTGGGCCATTAGCAATCTCAGTGTTTTCTGTGCAGTTCTGCTAGATATTTTTGTCAGTCTCAAATCAAAACGGTGCCAGATGGAAGCCCCATGCTCTTCATAGATGATCATTTCCAGCATTCTTCTGTGAGGTTGTATAACATATGTCCACAAGAAATTAAAAATGCTGTTTCCTTGTATCAATTGTGCATACTCAAGGGCACCAAGAAGGTTATGAAAATAACTGAGCCAGGACTGTTCTGTACTTCTAAAACAGATTAATTTCCTAAAGGGAGGTTACATTAACATTTAGATTGGTTGTTGATTTGTTGTGGATTGTCTTATTGCTAAAAACACTTGCATCTAGCAAAGTAGTCATGAAACCCATCATCAAAGAGAAGTTTCATGTTAAAAATTGTAATTTTTACTATCAGGAGGGTGCTGTTTTTCTGGTTTTGGACGGGTTTTGTTGGCTTTTTTCCCCTCCCAACATGCTCAGCATTAGTTTAGGGCTATTCCCACTGACACCCATGGGAGCTGAGCACTGACTCCTCCTGTGCTGGAGGGATTTCCATCCTCGGGGCAGGACTTTTGGACGCAGCCTCTGTGGCGCTGTCGTAACGAGCCCGAGGTTTCTGACGCTGGTATTTGGATGCTCGACTCTCATTAAATGAGCAGGAACAAAACATCCCAAGCCCTGTAGTGGCTCTGAGGAGGTCTGCTGGGGCCAGCTGCCCCGGGAGGCTGCTGTCCTTGCTGCCCGCGCTCTCCTGCTCCGCTCCCAGCCTCCGTCTCTGCCAGCTTGTCTCCTTTCATTTACATCTACACGCCGGGTCAGCTCTGTTATTTAAGTACAATCCCTTTGCATCTGTTTGTATGGGGTTCGTGCAAAGTGCTACATATGTTCGTGAGGGCTATAAAAAGACCTTTAATATTTAAACTACTGAAAGAAATTTGCAGGGGCTGCAAATAGCTGCACTAAACACTAATGAAAACGGCCAAGCGTCCCCCTTCTTTTAAAGTGATCATCTTACAAACCTGAGTAGATTAACTGTCCTGTGATCATGCACGCACAGAACGCATTTAGCTTTGTTTATTGTGGGCATTTGGCAGAAGGATTCAGATCTTGGTCAAAACCAACGTCTTTGTGCTAATATAAGTAAAACTGTTTCACTCTGCTTTTGGGGCAGGCAGGAGGAGCACACAGCATCAATCACTGTGGGCTACCTGATGGCTGAGAGGTTGTTCAGGAGAGCTAATTAGGTTGCTTGCAAACATTCTATGCAAATTTTCAGTCTGCTTTCCTAAGGAAAAAAGTCTTGTTGCGAACCTGCTGTCCTTTGCTGTTGAACAATTTGGTCAGCTCCAAAAAAACTGGTGAAAACAGCAGAGGTTGCAAAATGTTGGCTGGCTGCAGGTGCCACAAACCCCATGAGCTGGGCAGAAAGCAGAGATTCCCACAGACGAGGTGATGGTGGGAGCTCAAGCCATCCTAGACAGCAAAGCACAGAGTGATCCCCTCTGCCTCGGACCAGCTGCCTCTGTGGGGTGCTCCCCTGGGATGTGGGGAGAGGCAACACCAAATGCATGAACCAGAAAGGGACATGAAGCTGAGGGGTTTAGAGCTGGGTGATCCTCTGGCAATACAGCTGTCCCTGTCCTTCCCTGGGTACATCCCACTGGTGGGACAGTGAATCCTCCCGGGAGGAGGATGGGAACTGAGAAAGGAGAGCGGTGTGCTTTGTCCATCCTGATCCTCCACTGCTTGTTGGCATCACCCTCATCCATTTTCAGACATAATGGCTGCTGCCACTTGGGAAAGCATCAGTGTTTTTGGGAGGAGGGAATTGTTTGGCTGGGATGGCTGTTTTGCAGATGTGGTTTATTTTAACACCCCTGGGCTGTTTGCTGGGTCTGGAGCTGTCAAGTGCCAGGTCAGGTGTTTTAGGGCTGTCAAATATCATGGGAAAGGAATTGCAAGACAAAAACAGCTAACTGACTTTTCACTGGATATTCAGAAACTATTCTGAGAAGCTGGGAGACTGGGGGGCCCTCTGTGGATTCTCTGAAAATTAGCTTATTACTTGACTGTTAAGTGTATTGTATATGCCAAGTAATTAATTTTTACAGCAAACTTGTCTATGACTTGGGCAAAGGAGCAATTAATTCTCTGGAAAGAGATCCGTTATCATAATTGCTAATGGATCCAAAACTCCCTTAGACACAGATGGACAGAAAAACCCCCTCTCATCTCCATGATTAGGGTACCTGAAAGTCGGGTCCAGCCTGCATGGCAGATAGTTAGCCCATTAAAAACCTAATCTAGAGCTTATTGTGGCTGCTGAGCTCCAGCATATCAGATGGAGGAGAGAGAAAGGCAGCTCCTTCTTCCTCTCCCCCAGCTAGCACAGGAGCACCACCCCATCACCTTTCCCTCCCTCTGTGCATGTTCTTCCCCTCATGGGTACAATCGGGATTGTCCCAGTGGCAGCAGGCATCAGAGGGTGTAAAGCTTTGAACATCTCAAACGAGGGGGACTCTCACACCCTCAGTGCTGAGCAGACCCAGGTGTCCTGTGCTGAGAGAGGAGTGTGGTGCCTGCCACAAAGCCCTGCCAATTTGTACAAAAGGTGGGTTTGTCTCTCTGCAGCCCAACAAAACGGGGCTGATCAAAGGAAACACAGCCGTGCATGGGACAGAGTAGGGCTTTTACTCCTTTTTCTATTTGCTGCATCATTCTGCAACAGATCTTGTATCTTCAGCTTGATTTGTGGTTGAAAGGACGTTTGGGACCTTGCAGAATCGTAATTAATATTTCATACAATCCAACCCTCGAAGAGCAGCTAACAAAGAGCACTCGGGGCTGTGCAGCTGCCAAACGCTGCGTGTTTCCCTGGGCCAAGGGACCTCTGTGCTCCACGGGCAGGAGCCTCCCAGTCTCCAGCAGCATCCTCGGGGCCCCAGCTCTGCTGCCCAGCAGACACGAGCCTGCATTTGCAACTGGCTAATGTACGACTGGTGGCAGATGGGAAGGGGTGAAGGGAACAGAACAAGAGGCTTTTATGAGAGTTGATCCACTGCTGTTTAACCTGTGGTGACAAAGGCATCATTAACAGAACATGGGGAGGATGCTGACATGGGCCAGACCTCGGGCCTGAATGCTTGTCCTATCTGGGAACACAGACCATGCTCTTCTGACCTGTTCAGCATCTCCTGAGCTCCTGCACAGTCCTTTTAGAGCATCTTCTTGCTCTAGACACGGCATTTTGTTAAAACTGAAAGCCTTATATGGTTCAGACCTAGCACAGGTCCAGCCCTGCTTGTTCTAGCATCTGGTTAACAGTGCAAGAGGAAGAGACAGAGGAGACAAATGGGGAATTTGTAAAATACCAAAATTTTTGGATAGAGCTTTGTTTTCTGTGTATTTATACAAGTCTGCAGCCTAGAATGAAGACATAGTTTGGGTGAAGTGCTGGGAAAGCACTCAGTAAGCAGTATTAACCACCGTGATGGTGCCCTCCCCTCCTGTAAGTCAGGAGGATTGGACCAGTAATGGCTGCTGGGGGGAGATGAAGCTGGGGCTCTGCTGCTGCCCAGGCTGGGGAGCTCCAGGAGCAGCTCTGCAAACACAGCAGGCTTTGGACCCGTGTGACAAACGAGGCACAACGGGAGCAGCTCTCCAGAAGCTGATGTTCAGCATCAGAGGCCGTCGTGGAACCAAAGATAAATCCCAGCCTGGAGAGGGCATTTCTGGCCTCACCTTTGCTAGGCACAGAGCAAGCCTGAATCCCGGGCAGTGGAGCAGCTATTTACATTTCAGATGGAATTGCACCTCCTTCCAGAAATCCCAGTACAGGGATGAACTGGCCCAGAAACACTCCCAGGGAGGTTGGGCAGCCAGCAAAATATTGATTGAACCACGTGATGGAATATGAAGAATCACACTCACTAATTTGGCATGGCAGTGGAGGCTTAGTGGGCAGGAGGGCTTCATCCTCATCCAGTTTTCTGGGATGGGCTCAGCATATCCAGTGAGGCAGGAGGATTAACATGGTTTTTTATGAGTGTACAACCAAGCAGAAATATATTGACAGCATTTGGAAATAATGATAGTTCTGAGGGAAGGAATTCTCCTCTGTGGGTAACGACTCCATGGGCAGAGCTTTCAGTTCCTGGAGTTGTGCTGCACAGACCTCATGAAATGAGTTTTGGCTCTTTGTGGAGTGTGGGAAGCACCGTGCCTGTGTAAGTGTGAACTGACCTTCAGACAGTGGAGAGCATTATTGGCCACAAGAAGCTACTTCAGAACTGCTGGATAACAAAGAAAAAGCCATAAAATATTTTCTTGGTATGGCAGTGCTCTATGTTACCTTCTGGGTAGCTTCAGGAAAAGACAAGGTTGCACAAAACTTCTTGTATTTGTCCATACGACTTTTCAGCAATTTCCAGCCTTAATTTCTTGCTGGTGGGTGGTGGCTCAATGTCCTTGATGATCATCCTGAATTCCCAGCAGACCTGAAACAGTGAATGTGGAGGGCAAATATTTCTTCTAGAAATAACCTGTTTTTCTTGGGGATCAAAGCTACCCAGATAGTGAGATGGCATTTTTAAGCTCTGACTAAGTCAGGAAAGGGAAAAACCTGAAACTGCGTACTGGGCATAGCCCTGGAGGTGAAGGAGTAGGTGCTTCACTCGTGGAAGAGAATACAACAGTACTTCATTACCGGAGGTGTGAGGAAATGAATCACAAGTCATTAGTGAAGAGCTCTCAGTGCATCCCTCCTTCAGGGAGAAGCAGCTCTTCTAGGTATTCTTAATGGAAATTGTTCTTAGTGCTTCACTGCCAGGAAGAGAAGTTGAATTGTTTCTCGGGAAGCATTATCTTGCCACACGAGATGTCAGTAAATACAGGTGTATCTAACTTTTTGCTCAAGGAAGGGAGTTTTTAGTTGATTCAATTCCCTTTTTTCAAGTTACTGCCTGCTGCTGTTTCCCTTAATTATCTTTTAATGAAAAAACCAAATATGACACTACCTTGTACTGATTAACACAGTAAAAAGATTCTTAAACAGCTTATTGTGAAATTCATTAAAATACAGAGGGATGAAGTCCCTTGGACTGCTGATCCCAATCCCTCTGCAGGTTTGGCACTGGGCAGGGCCGGCTCGCTCGCAGAACAGAGCATCTGTCCCTGCACATCACGGATGGCTTGGGCTTTGTGCTCTACAGCACTGCTTTGATTGGTAACGCGTGCAGTGACCACCCAAGGCTTTCGTGTCTAGCCTGGTGCCGGGGCACTGAGAGCCCACAAGGGCCAGCACTGCAGAGGAGGCGGCTGCAGGAGCAGAGCAGAGTGGGGTGATCTGTGTGGGGTGATCTGATCCTCAGGGAGCAGAGCCAGGCTGTGCCTGTGCGGCTGCTGGGGTGATCTGATCCTTAGGGAGCAGAGCCTGTGCAGCTGCTGGGGTGATCTGATCCTTAGGGAGCAGAGCCTGTGCAGCTGCTGGGGTGATCTGATCCTTAGGGAGCAGAGCCTGTGCGGCTGCTGGGGTGATCTGATCCTTAGGGAGCAGAGCCTGTGCAGCTGCTGGGGTGATCTGATCCTTAGGGAGCAGAGCCTGTGCGGCTGCTGGGGTGATCTGATCCTTAGGGAGCAGAGCCAGGCTGTGCCTGTGCGGCTGCTGGGGTGATCTGACCCTTAGGGAGCAGAGCCACTGCCCCAAGCTGGCAGCTGCTGGTCACAGTGCCAGGCCCGGGGGACAGCTCGGGGGACAGGCAGGGTGCTGGCCATGCTGTGGATGAGGGAGGGAGGTGCAGGGCTCTGGCAGCTCTGAGCGTGCCTGCCCTGGCAGGATGGGGCTGTCATTTGCCAATAGCAGCATCCAGCCTGTGCCTTACACGACAATCTGTCTGCTCCAGCTTTTGTCACGAGAAGGCAACAAGAAGTCACTTGCCTGTGAATATCTGTTCGCAGGAGGGTCAGCGGGTGTAGCTTTCAAACAAGGATGGTTCCAGGACCATGTGTTTCACTTGCAGTATGTTATAGCTGAATACTTCCCAGGAAAACCTTCATCCCATTCAAAGCAACTTTCTGCTTAGGCCAAGCGTGACAATGACATCAAGCTTCCCTCTCCTTTGACCGTTTCCTACAGTGACTAACGTTGTTAATGCCAGTATTTGTTTTGATTTGCAGTGTGTCTTCAGTAATTGAGATCCCTGAGTTTTTCTGCACCAAGAGTGCAAGGATTTTGCTCCAACACTACACTCAGGAAGGAGCAGTGTCCCAGCAGAAACAATCTGTTTCTCTTTTTTATACTGGATTCAAATGCATGCATCGATGTTGGTGTCCTAAGGTCAATAATCACAGAAATATTGGTCTGGAAGAGACCTCATCAGCCTGGACACTGGGAGGATGTGCCATGGCCATCACCAACCCTTCTGTGCCCTCTCCTGGTCTCCTCCTCTCCCTCCCAACTCCTTATTGATGGGCTGAGAAGCTGGAGGGAAGGCTAGGTATGAGAGCAAGAGCATCATGCATGAGATGGGTGCTCAGGACCTCTCCTCTGCCCCCAGCTGCCTTCTTGCTGAGGGGTCACTGCACCACTGCTCCTCGGTGAGGGTGACAGCTGAAGCCATTCGGAACATGGCAGGGAATCTGCTTCACTAATTATAACATCATCTGCTGTTGTACTACGGTGGTGACCTCAGCTCTACATGCAAATGTACTGTGGATGTCCTGGAATACCAAGTACCACAAATAAGTAGAACTTTTGAAAGAAATTTGGAGATTTTTTAGATACCTCAAGCTGCTTCTGGCAGAGTGCTTCCTGGGACTGGTAATGAAACAGTCATTTTACAACACTCTCCCAGTTTAATGCAGGCAGTCTCATGGTGGCAGCTTTTAAAAGCTGTTTGTCTCATTAAAGTTCAGTTAACTCATTTCTGAAATTAGAAACTTTTATGATTAATGACTTGTGGTAGTTTGCTTTAAAGAAGATGCTTGCTAATCAGATCTGCTTTATTTCCCTAAATCACTTCTGAGAGTTGTATTATTGCCTTAGTTATGACACAGTGACAGTGATGCTCGGTACTTCAAGAAAAATAATTGGTAGTGATGCAATTCGTGCCTACAAGAACTGTGTCTGAGGAGCAATTGAAAACTACATGGCTGTAATAACAAAACATGAGGAGGATGATTTTTGGTGAATTTTCCAGCTTTAGCACAGAACTTCTCATTCATTTTAACAGAGGTGTGCCAGGCTAAAAGGCTTAAGATGAAGACTACAAAAAATAGGTGACATTCAACTCGACTTGCTTTCTTTAACCTTTGTGAGTGCCTCCGAGCTGAGATGTAAATATCGTGGGTGCTAACCTTTCCATGGTGCACACGCTCACAACTGGAATTCTGAGTCAGAAATAGCAGTTCTGCAAACCATCACTTCCAGAGGCACACGAGTGAGGATGACAGCGCTGGGGGTGTTATCTCTGAAAGGGCATCTGGGCTGCAGCTCCCTGCATGTTCACAGTGTGGATGCTGGAGTGTGGATGCAGGGTTCAGATGGTGGTGACATCTCTGCTCCTCCCCAGTTCAAGGAGAGTGTGTAAGGGATTAATCCTGGGCTTTACAACGTCTCACATCAGCTGAGAGTGCTGGGACTGATTCTGACAATGTCCCCGGATGGCCTGTGCTCTGTGGTTTTCAGCTTTTATTTCCAGTTGAATTCAAAAGCCTTCATGCTGTGCCTGGGTGCTGTGGTGGCTTGGGGAGCATGTGAGAGCAGGTTCCTGTGCAGGATGACCGTGGCCACAGCCCTGGGCCATCCCCATGGCCAGCGTGTGGCCCAAGGAGTGCTCCCAGCTCCCTCTGAAGCCCTGAGCCAGCTGAAGCTCCGGGGTCCCACCCTGGGGCCAAAACTCCCCAAATGCATTTGTTAGGCATGTTCATCACTCAGCCCTCAGAAATAAGCAGCCAAGTCTTGTTTACCAAATATATTTACCTCTAGTGGGAGGCAGTGATTCCTTCATTAAAAAGGTAAAAGACAAAAGCCTGTCAGAGCCTGGATCTCTAAGGTTAGTATTTTCCAAGACGAAAAGGTTTTGTTTCCCCTCCACTCCTTTTGTGTCTTTTTCCCCTCCAGTTATGTATTTCCTTGTTTGTTGTGATTCCCTACTTTGAAACTGGTCTTGTCAGGCTACTGCCCTTTGTATATAGTGGGATTTTTATGCAATACTTAATTCCATTATCTTTAAAATTACGGACTTGGCCCATGCTTTCGTGCTCCACACCTCTCCCCTCCTCTCCCTTTGAAAAGGAATCCTACAAGCATACTAAAGCAAGAAGTGTTTGTAGAGTGACTCCCCGAGTATAAATAGCTCGCAAGCGAGAGCAGCACCTGCCATCTTTGACGTGTCTCGCACTTCCCACAAATCACTCGTGCACGCCGGGTTTGATCACAGCCATTGTTTGTGCTAAGCTTCCTCCTACTCCTATAACCCTCCTATTTAAATGGATGGGATGTTCTGCATACAGGAAAGGATGGGGACATAAACTGCAGCCGAGTATGCTGTGGGCAGGACATGGTGCGCCTGTGCGTGTTCTGCCAAGGGCACAGGAATGGAAACGGTGACAAGCACCACCCTTGTACGGGAAGGATACGGCTCTCCCAGAAGTGCTGTGTGTCACATTGACTCTTACTGCTTCTTCTAAGGAGTTGCTGATGCTTTCCAAATATAGGAGCTCTGGGCTCATGTGAAAGCTGGATTGACAGGATCTGTGGCTTTTGGTGAGCTACTGAGAGTATCTGACAGCACACAGGGGAGCCACGGCCAATGACAGCAGCACCCCAAGAAGCAGTGATGGATCAGGGTGTCCCAGAGCACAGCACCTGCTGCATACGACAGCCCACGGCCTCTCAAAGGGTCTGTTTCTGAGGTCTGCCGCAGAGAAAGTGCTGTAAAAGAGGGGTACGCAGTGGTCAGAAGCATCAGGGTCAAGGCTGTCTGTGCAAACCCTTACAAAGAGAACTGTGTGAAACTTTCCTTGGAGCAGCTCCCCTGCACTCAGGGGATGACTTGGAAACCAAAGCACAGAGCAGGCAGTAGAGTAAGGGTGCTAAGCAGCTGTATTTAATAACAGTGTGTGTCCAGAATATCCTGATTGCTCATCCCAAATATCAAGTTTATATATTTCCCTCCTTTTTTTCTTTCTCTTGAAGAGAATCCCAGCACTTCTACCAATTGCATTAGTTGTACTGAATAAGCTCAGTAAGATCTCCCAGACTGGGGACTGGGAGTAATCCCTTCTTGTGGAATTCTATCTATTTCTTTTGCAGAGATGGTGTTAGTTTTTCTCATGTTGAGCTAATAACACCTAGCAGAGAGGAGTTATGCTTTTCAGTTCAGTTGTTTTCTCTCTTAAATAAATTCAGCTTTTTCTGTGATTTCCTTCTATAACCTCAGGTTTATGGCCATGGATTTTCTCTTTCAAAAAAAATTTAAAAAGTGGCAACCATTCTCCAAGACTGGATAGAACTCCAAATAACATTGTTCTGGCCTCTTGACATTTTCCAGAGATGTTTGCTTTATTGGGCTGTAATGGTATCTTTTGTTTGTTTCTTTTTAGAATATACCAGCTACTTCTTTTGTGTATATTTTAATCTCCTTCAGTCTTGTGAAGCCAATAGATGGTCAGAAAAGACATTGTGGTTTCACTATGGCTTTTAAAAAAGCATGGTCTGTGTAGCTGTATGTATTCACGGGCTGTGCAAAACAAGAGAAGCCAAGGTACTGCTTCAGGGTCGACAAAGACTGGAGTTTAGTTGCCATGATATATTCAGATCATTTGGCATCTGGTTGGCAGCCTCTTCTGAGGAGCATGGATTTTATTGAGCACATTGTTTGAGCATAGCACTGCTTCTCTCTAGTCGCGTTTTCCTCCAGACACAGCCAAGGCCGTTTCTAGGATGTGCTGCCTGTAACTGCTGCAAGAAGGGATTCGTGGGGCTCGTCCACCCGGTTAATGTTCAGCTGGCTGCTGTACCCAGTGTGGCTTAGTTTTCCCTCAAGCTTGAAGCTGCACAAGCCTGCTTAGAGACCGCTCACACTGTGGTTTCCTGGCCTTCCCCTACTTCACTGGCCCCCAAACCCCTGCCCTTTTTGCTGGACAATATTCCAGCTGACCAAGGCTTTTTCTCCAGTCTCTTCCAGGCGTTATGGAGGACCTGGAGAGTCCGTCCAGCTGAAAACGTGCTCGGTCGTTCGTGGTGGTGCTGCCAGGCCAAGGGGTGTGGAGCCAGGCGAGGGGCTGGGCACGGGGAGGTGGCAGCTGGGGGAGGGTGACAGGCGCTGCTCAAACCCGTGCACACCGTCCACACGCCCCAGACGTTCCTCAGGACGGCTGGGGGAGCTTGACGTTCATAAATGATTCTTCTGACTCCTGCTAATTTTAGCCTTGAAGTGTTTACAAACAGAGCAGCATTTGTCTCTGCTCCTGATCCAGAAGGATTTCAGCCCCATCTCTGCTGGCATATTCCCTACAGGAAAAACAAAATGGGATACAAAGTAGTGGTAGCTGAGGGACTTCTCAGATCGGAGGCACAGAAAGGCGAATCCTGTGGCTATAAATAATGTATCTGCAGCTATCACAGTGTCACCAGAAATTAAAAAGTATGTACACCCAGGAATAATTTTGGAGTAGAGAAATGGGGGACAGGAAGGCAAATCTGAAAACACAGTTTTAGTGGTGCTCCAAGGTGGCATCTGGCAATGTTTCAGGAAAAGGCCAGTGAAGGATGGCATGACAAGGAGTCACCAGTTTGTAGCCACCAGCACTGAGCCCAGGTGCTGCTCTGCCTCAAACAAAACGTCAAGTGTTGGTGCACACAGGTTACTGCACACAGCATTTCTGATCTGAATGCACTGTTTGGCTACTGCTTTGAAATGAGGCAAGAAGAAAACATAAAAAAAATTCAATTACATCAACACAGTTCATATGGAGCTTTAGAAACAGATTTTTAAACTAGTTTTAAATCCTTTCCCTTTCTAAACTATGACCTCCATGTACAGTTCTTTGAACAGGGTACATCTGAAGTGTTTGTAGTTCTCCACAAAGGATGAGCAGGCAGAATCCTTCTGGGCTGGCAAGGCAAGGACTTGCACTTGATTCTGGTCTAAGGGAGAAAGGCTGTAGCTGCAAGCTCTGCCTTGAACAAATCCAAATCCCCCAACTTACCTGAAGTCTGCTTTGTTAAAAAAAAAAAATCTCCAGTCGTGAGACACTTGATTTTCAGAGCTAAAGCTTTGCTTTTCCTCGAAGATCAAGCTAGGTACTAGACCACTGCTACAGCCAGCCCCTGGTGCTGCGGGAATCTGGTGGGTCAGGAGGACTCTCACAATTCTATAAAAACAAAAGGGAAAAGTGTTTCTCATTTCTTTGCTCGTGCTCACACATGGCACTGTCCATGTCATCAAGATCAAGACTTGGTTGACACATAAGAAATACCAGCTGCCATCTGATAAAGACATGTGAGAAGTTTATGAGGTAGCTGCAAGTTCGGCTCAGCTGGAAATGAACGGGAAGCCTGGAGGACACGACATGACCAGAGCGTCATGACCCGAGGAAACAGGAGAAATGGTGCAGAAGTGCTCAGTGTAATGTCCGTGAGCTTCATCTTCTGATCCCGGGTGAGCACTGAACCTAGATCATATCTGAGTGAAGAAAATGATAGAAAAAATTCCATCAGATGCTGCTTAAAATTGCTGCAAGTTAAAAAGAACGGAGGCAATGGGATGAACTGCACAGAGCTTTAAAGGAGAAGGCAATTCCATGGAGGAAAAGAACAGAAAGTAGTAGAGGTAATAGGCTCATGTCAGAAGAAGCAACTTATTTTGTGGCTGTACAATTCTAGTGCTGCTTGGTGTGAAAGAGCATGTTCAAATTAGCAGAATATATCTTGTCTTACACACTGTAGGCTTCTTGCAACACTTAGAACTTTCTTTTAAGATGAGTTTCTTGAACTGAATTAATGTCTTTCTGTTTTGCCTTTAAGGAACCACTCTGAACTTTAAGCATAACTGGTTTTTTTAGATTTCTTTGAGTCCAGAAATAGCCTGAAAAGCTAACTATTACATTCCCCTCTCTGTCTCTCAGGCTCGTAAAAATCAAACACTGATTAATTTTTACAACACTTAAGGAAAATGTCAGACACGAAAATGTTATCTTATGCCATCATTGTACATGCAAGCCTCCAATAACGTTAAGAGCTCTGCTGGGCAAGTTTCCTTTCAAAAACTGCTGCACGTTCTTTTTCCTGCTGTTGTTCTATTACGTCTCAAATTCAAGTGTAACTCGAGGGACGGCTCGGATCAGTCATGAAACGCTCATTGCAGTCCTTTGCCGGCCCATTACTGATGTGGCGAAGGTTTCTAATGCCGGGTCTCCCACTGACCAAGTAGAAGAAGGAGTTGTAAGGGGAAGCTGTACTGCACAGAATGGAGGGCTCTGTGCAGGAGGGCAACTTGCTCTTCCTTTACACAGTGACAAGCAGTGAGCGACAGCGATTTGCGCTTCTTGTTGTTCTGTCCATGAGGGGTGTGGGACAACCTTGACCCTTGGACTGTGCTATGAATAGCACAAGAACCACTCCCGGGTCTTTCATCTTTACGCTGTCACAAACCTTTTACCAGCCTTGGAGAAGAGGCCCTGGGCAAAAATCTATTTTGACATCTGGTTTCAGTTTAGAACACCGAATACTTCCTTTTCTTTCACTGCACCTGTTAAAGTTCCGTCTGCAGGTGTCTAACAAAAGCTATCAAGTTAAGACTTTATTTAGGTTGGTTATGGTCCCCAGTGTCTCCCCTGGAGAGGACACACACCACCTGTCACCTCTGCAAGGACCCAGCCTCGTCTCTGTGTGTGTGTGCATTTGTGCAAACATGGGCAGCGCTGGGCGAGGTGAAGGGAAAGGGAAAGGTGCACCTTTATTGCATTGTCCCACTGCAGCACAGTCCCGTGATACACCTGATACCTCTGTCCCTGCCTCCCGGGCTCCTCAGTGTGCTGGTGATAAATGGTTATTGCACGTTGAAAGGTTCTGGAGTCAGGGTGATGCTGCTGGTGCAAAGGGGAATCCTTAAACAGCTGCAATCCATCAAACTTGAGGAGAGGCAAGCTCAAAGGCGGGCTGGCAAGCAGGCATCTAGTAGAGGTAATCTGGGTAGGATTTTAAGAAGAAAACTTCTTTTGTTGGTTTTCAAGATTTAGCTTTTACTTCTCATGATCCTATTCTGACTTTATTTTTAAGACATTAAATTAATTGTTTTGCCTGTGGCAGTAATTGGTGAGTGATCTCTCCCTGTCCTTATTCCAACCCACAAGATTTTCATTATATTTTTTCTCCCCTGTCCTGCTGAGGAGGGCAGTGACAGAGCAGTGGGACCTGGCACCCAGCCAGGGCCAGCACTCCACAGGATGTATGATCATCTTCCCTTCCCACTTGGATCTTCTAAGGGCGTCTCTGTTGATCAGACTGAATTACTTAGAGAAATTAAACTGCAATCTCCGTACCATCCATTAGCTGGAACTCTATTTGCGTGTAGCAGTTGGGTTTTGGCAATCAAAAAGAGGAAGATTGTGCACAGCAAGCTGTCTGCCCAAAAAAGATCTTCTGTGTGGTGCTTAAGACTGCGTAGGAATAGGAATGGTAAAAATAAGATGGGGGCCAACTCAAACATCCGTTGGAACAGGGATGTGCCTGCTCGAGGATAGGCTGTGCTTTGCCCCTGTGTTTAGTATTTATCTCATCTGTAAATCTTCGTGGGTTTTATTGTAACACACAACTGGTAGTAAAGAAAATTTCCCTGGCATTCCAATTGAAACAGTGGCAGGCCAGGCAATAAGGAGATGTGCAATGGATTTCTTTGGACTGATTTTATAGGCACCATTGCAAACCAGTGGCAACTAAACTAGACATATGCCTTACTTATTTTATCAACATTGAATAGATACCTCTACATGCCAGTATGAATATTGAAATATAAATTGAAATGGGGATTAAGTACTTGTATTAGTGAGACTTTATCATGTCTGGAATCTTAAATGTAAGGCCTAATCCTGCTCTGCCTGAATGTAGGGAGAGTTTTACTTCAGATTTAACTGGGAACATACCAGAAGCCATCACGACAAAGCTTTAAAGGCATAATGTAAGATTCCTGCTATATAAAAGTGTAGAATCTGGACCTTTTACAAACCCCTGCCTACAGAAAAGAGAAAATCTCAACTTGAGAACCAGCCAAAGAACCAAGGAAAAAGTACATTGAGGAGCAATGTCACTACTGTATCTGTGTGAATTCCAAAATTCCTCAGGGAATATATGTCTCTACAGATATTTTATGAGGGTAGGAAAAGCATGTTTGTGATTTGAGTGTGTTTTATACAGACTATACAGCTATTGCACATTAAGCAGCGAGAGTTTTGTTCTGTAAAAGCACTTACAGTTTACAGTTTCAGTTTGTTAAGTGATACTTGACTTAGCCAAGCCTGTGCCAAGTCAGAACCTTCTGGGAGATGTTTCTGGGGGAATAAATACCCTCAGCAGAGGCACAGCTCCGTGCAGCACGTCGGCTCTGTTGTGCCTGCTCCCAGAGAGCCACCCCGAGCTGTGAGTATTCGGAGAGCCCAAATATGATCTGCTGTGTGTGTCTCTCTGCTGCAAAAGCCTCATGTTTCACTTCACGCTCGGAGCTTGAGAGACCTTGCTCTGCCTGGGGCCATCGCGTTTGTCCCTCTGGGAAGGAGAGCTCAGAAACCATAAAAGGGTACAGATGATGCTCCAACTGTTTGTGCTGCCTGGCTTGTTGCCACTCAGTTTAAATGGCTCCATCACAGTCTTGGGAGGCACACAAAAGGTGTGTAATTAGAGCAATTTACTGATATTTGACTTTAAATCGTGCTCCCCCCAACAGACTGTCTTGAATTTAGACCCTCCCAAGGCACACAGGGAACACCTAAACAGCATTGCCACGGGACGCGTCAGATTTCTTTGTACTAAACTTCACTAAATCTTCTTCCTCTGGGTACCCGATTTATCTGGAGGTGCAGAAATTGTTTTAAATTCAGAAAGTCAGAGAACGCTGTCAGTGAGAGGGACAGGATCCATGTCAGGGCCATGTATAGGTAAGTTTCTGCGTGAGCCTGGCTGTGCTGTGCAGCTTGGTGGGTATGACTTGTCACCACAGCATCCGAGTGCTTCTCAGCTTCCAGGGTTGTAGCTGTAAAGCAATGGGGTGACAATTTCCCCTGCTATAGTTGGGAAGTGATGTACCAAGACACTGAGGCTCAGATTAATGTTTAAATATTTGTGAGTTAGTTAAAGAACTTTTGTTGCAAAGCCAGACCTGAATTGATTTCCCTAAAATCCAGAGATGCTCACTTCAAAGTGAGGAACTGATGAGGGAATCTGAAGACGTAAGTCAGCATCCTGACCACAAATAGCATCTCCAGTAGAATACTCAAGCCATCAAGGCAGCTTTAAAATTAAAGGCTGTGCAAACTGTACCTGGATTGCAATAAGCCTTCATGCAAATCCCCTTATATTTTGCATGCATAACACGGTATTTTATTGCTGATTTAACTGACACTTCTAAGCCCTGAAAACTAGTAAGGGGAAAAACTAACTCATTTTAAAACAGCACGGTAAGCTCTTTCTGCCCACCAGTTGGTACAATTCTTCCACACCCTGCTGAGCTGCTGCCTCCTTCCAATGTAGTAAGTTTGAGTGTATGGGCCTCATTTGGTCAATGTAATAACGATTCCTGCAAAATTTAACAGGTCTCCTGGCAAAGATGAGAATGGCCCAGGTAAGGCAAGTTCACTGTCAGCACTAACACAGCATTTATCAGTGACATTTGGTGCTGGAAACACCTCAGACCAGAAGTGTGAACTGTCAGTGACTCTCAGCAAAGACACTGCAAGTGCCTTTGAAAATCAGATCTGTGTCGTATTGGACAGCTTGAATCTCCTTGCTGGGGTTCATCAGCTGCTTCAGACAGTGCTGGCTCAGCTGAACCACAGAATCCATCCTTTCCCATTCCACTTCCAGCTCCCTGGATTCAGGGGTCCCTGTTTGACTGGAGAGAAACAGACAAGAAAGAGACCAAGTTTTTGAACCTCCTGGAAAGTCTCTGATGTGTTAAAAAACCAAATAACTGAAGAGGCTCACATGAAATAGACTTACATGGAGAGCACTCTAAGTCCACTCTCATCAGAGGGCTTACTGAATGCTAGAACCATTTTGATTGGGAAAGGCCTCTGAGATCATCAGATCTGTTAACCCAGCGCTCCCGTGTTCACCACTAAACCACATCCCTAAGTGCCACATCTCTGTGGTTTTTAAATATCTCCAGCGACGGTGACTTCACCACTTCCCCAGCAATCCTGTGTCTCTGCAAAGCAAAGCTTACCCTACCAGATCAATCAAGAGCCAGGATCACATCTGCCATCCTGGCTCTTGGTTCTTAGCTTAAACAGCCCTAATATCCCTAATTGCACCTGATTTGCAGCCACTTGGGTGCAGCGGGAATGAGACTTTACCCCACGCCGTGTTTCATCACCCAATTACTCAGCGGCTGTTCTGCTCCTGGCAGCCCGGTGCCCCCGCCCGGGGCAGGGGCAGAGGGGCCGGAGCCGCTGGCCGCCGAAAGCCGAGCTGCGTCCAGCTGTCCCCGGGCTGCAGGGCAGGAATTCGGCCCCACTAAAAATAGCGGCCCCGGGGCTGCTCCTGTCCCGGGGACCCCCGGCGGGCTCGGGGCCGCTCCGGCAGCGGGGCACGATGTGCGGGGAAGTGCTCAGAGCACCCTGCCTTCCCCGGGGGTGTCAGCCCTGCCTCCTTCCCTCCTGCTCTGGGAGAAATCCCTCGTGTCCCCCGCCCCGAACAGGCCACCTGGGCCGCGGGGAGAGGGGGCAGGAGCAGCCCGGGTGCCGCACCGAGGGGCTCCCCCGGCCTCTTCCCGGCCTTTTATTCTGGGCGCTGCCGAGCGGGGCCGGGCTTCAAGGGGCGCCGGCTGCATCGGGTTTCTGCCCCCCCGACGGCGGCCCCGGGCAGAGGAAGCTTTGCCCCGCCGAGGAGAACGGGGCGAGGGGGAGGAGGGGGGGGACACGCCGCTTTGTAGCACAGGTGAGGGAGCTCTGGCTGCTCTCGGGGTCCGCTCCTGCTGCCCGGGGCGGATGGAGCAGGGGGAGGCAGGGGGCGAGCGCCGTCCCACGCCCCGGGGCAGAGCAGCAGGGCTGGGCGGCGGCCGGCGCAGGCTCCGCGTGTTCCCTGCTAAGGGAACCCGATCCCCCCTTTGCCCTCCGTGTTCCCGGTTAACGGGAACCCGATCCCCCTTTGCCCCCCGTGTCCCCCGGCCGACGCTCTGCACTCCCGCGACGGCAGCAACAGGCTCCGGGGCTGGGGCCCGGGCGGCGCCGGGCCGGAGCCTCCCCTGCGGTACGGGGGGGGGGAGCGGCTCCCCAAATCGGGGGACAGTCCAGGTCCGGCCATAGGGCATCGTTCCGTCGCTGGAGGGCAGCGGGATGCGTGTTGCCCCCCCTCTCCCCCGTACCGTTTAATGGAGACCCGGTGTGGGTGATGGGGAAGGGGATGCGCGGAGCCGGGGGGGCTGGAGGGGGCAGCTCCAGCCCTCCTTGCTGCCGCGAGCGTAAACCTGCCGCCTCTTCTGCAGTGACGGGGACTCGCGTCCTCCTCCTCCTCCTCCTATCCGCGGCTGCAGCTCTGCTGCTACATCCCAGTATTATTAGGGGAGGATGCGAAAAGAGAAAAACCTAAACCCAACACACCCAAGCAAACAACCCCCCCTAACTCACGGTACCCCCCTCCCCCCGGTCGGTGGGACTTGCAGGACCAGCTGCGCTTCCCTGGCCCTGGGGAGGGGAGGCAGAGCCGGGGAGGCGGGGGAAGGAGGGGGCCGGGGCCAGGCAGACACAGGGAAGATCGCTTTTGTCTCCGGCACGGCGAGCGGCGCAGGGGCTCGGTGCTGCGGCTGCCGGAGCCCCCCGCTCCCCGCTCCGCTCCCGCAGGCACCGCGGCGGCGCCGCCGGGCTCCGAGGCTCCGCGCCGGGGAGCGGGCAGCTCGCCGGCTCCTCATTTCCCCCCCCTTCCCCTTCTCTTGGTGTTATTTCTGCCTTTTCGGCGTAGAGGATCCCTCTCACGCACGCACGCTGCCCCCCGCCCGAGGTTTCTTTGGGTCCAGCCGGAATTCGCGACGCTCCCGGGGATTTTCCCACCCAAGCTGGGGTCTATGAGCGGGAAGGTGATCAAGCCCCAAGAAGAGAAAGATGCTTCCAAGGGTAAGGCAGCGCAGCCGCCCCGATAAGCAGCTCGTTCCCCGGCC
>VZTE01003398.1:215135-262399 GCA_013397775.1 Eulacestoma nigropectus
GGGGGTGGCGGGGGTCCCTGTCGGGGTGGCGGGGTCCCTGTCGGGGTGGCGGGGGCCCTGTCGGGGTGCCCGGCCGGGCGCGGTGCCCTGCGGGGCCGCACAGGTGGCGGTGTGCCCCGGGCCCGTCCCCGGCCGGGCCGGGGAGCCGGTGCGGGCTCGCTGTCGCTCGGAGCGCGGACCCCCTGTGCTCCCCGTACCCCCGTGTGTGCTCTCTGCCGCCCGGCTGGGCTGGGGGGCCCCCGGGGAGGGCTGCGGGGCCTCCCCGAAGGACCGAAAACTCCTCCTTATTCACTAGTTTTGTAAAGCGGAGTGGGACGCTTCCCTGTCATTTGCTTTTTTAGCAGCCTGAGAGGCCGAATCAAAACAAGTCAACCTTTCTGTTCTTGATAAAAAGCTTTTTTGGTTTCATGATTTTGGAAGTTTATATTTAACATTTTAGAGAGCTGTTTTTGTTTTTTGGTTTTTTTTTTTTTATGTGAGTTTTTTTCCCAACTCTGTCTTTCCCCTTCTCACTGTGTTCTGTCCTATGTCCAAAACCTTAGCGTTTGCATCACATTTTTTTTCTCGACAACACAATCAAGTTCACCACTCAGATGCATTGCAAAACCTTTTATATTTCTAGATAAATATTTATTGCCTTTACAGTATATTCTTTGAAGTTGAGTTGGTTTTGATTTTCTTTTATGGTGGCCTTATTCACTAAATTGCACTTTAAATAATTTATTAAGCAATGCAGAACAAAAGATTCCCGCCTTTCTGAGGAATTATTTTGCATGATTTAGAACTGTGTTATAATCATAAACAAAAAGAAACTACCATACTTGTGCTATGCTTGCTTGAAAGCTTGTTTTTTAAAATCAAGCTTATATATTCCATTTTGCTCTATGATTACAAGTTTTAATGACAATTAATTCTGAAATTGCCTGCGTACAGGCTTTGGCACGTGTCAGACCAGTGGGACACAGGCATTTGTATCTGCTGTTAATGAGTCAGTAGTGCCTTAGACGTGCGAGGCTTTGATGTCAGTGGTGACAGGGTACCAGAAGGTGAATATTCTGAGGCTCCCAAGAAAAGCAGTTGGTGCTGATACTCTGCTTGCAGGAGACGCTGCTACGCTCTTTGAGCTCCTATAGAAACTTTCTCTGTTACCACCAAGTGAAGAGACAGTTGTACATACAGCAGGAGGAGCCGGTACATGTGTGCGGTGGTTTGCTACCGCTGTAGGCAAGTGAGTCATGGTTAACACCTGTGAAATACGCTTTTAGAAAGGCTCCGCGGATGGTGATAAGGAGTTAATATTTACTAGTTCTTGTATAGGCTGCATGGTCTTCTTCAGCCTCTCGAGTTGTAGACGAAAACAGGAAGTGTTTTTTCCTCTGAACCACCTGAATTTTCTTTCGGTGATTGCAAGTGTTAATACTCTTAAGTGGGAATGTTTAATTTGGCTGTAGCCATAATAATCCAGGCAGCGATGGGTGGGGTTTTTTGTTAGATTTTTTGGTTTGGTTGGGGTTTTTTTATACAGTAAACCAGTAATTTGCTGGAAAGGATGGGATAGCATTTCCTGCATTTTTCTGCAGCTGTACTGTGGCACTGGAGTCCTGAGAGAAAGCTCTGTGTTCTTGAGTTAGCTAACCCCTCTTTCAAAGAACAACATAATCGTGTTTCATACACGAGTAGCTTATTGTGGTGATATGTTCATGTACCCCCCATTCTGTAAGATAACATGATGTAGTTTTAATACCTGCTGTAAATGCAGGTGGCCCAGGGTTATATTTGCCTAATAAATGAGGAATACTTCTCAGTGAGAGCAGTGTCACCTTTTCTTACTCCTGAAGCTTTCTTAGGCATTGCAGGGCCGTGCATGAGATGAGTCTTGGCTGTAGTTCTCTGCAGAACTTGGGGAGGGCCACAGTCAGTCCAAGTGTAAGAGCTGCTCTGTGTAAGTTGTTGAAAGACACTTTTTTCAATTGGCTTTTGGGGGGCGTCTTTTTAGAAAAAACTGATTTATACAGAACCATGAAAGGCCATGGATTTTGGTGGGAATTAGCACAATCCAGAGCAAATACTTAACTGCCTTGCAGTGGTTATTTGCAGTTAAATTACCCTTTTGTGAAGTCTGTGGTGATGTCAGTGAAGTTCTGCAGGTGTTACAGAAGTATCAAAATTTCTTTTTAATTAAAATAGTTGGGGTTTTTTCACTTCTTTTCTGAAGCCAAAGAGGAAAGTAACTGCTTGCTTTAGAGTTTGTTGGTCTTAATAGTCTGCCTAGAAAACCCAGTGATTGACTGTGTTTTGCTCGATATCTGGTTGCTTTTAAAAGTGGCTGTGGATGTTTGAGAATTATCTATCCTAATCTAAATAAAGCTCACAGATTAACAGAATGAAGTCAGGGATGTGCACCTTTACTTTCTGCAAGATGCTGCATTAACTGTGAGTGTGTAGCTATAAGATTATGGCAGATTATGGCACTGATTTCCCCTCCCCCTATATTTTTTAGACTGTGTGAGAGTTAGACAGATGCAGGGTGCTGTAAGCCCAGGTATCCTCCCAGCTGCTTCCCAAAGGCAGATGGGCAGCGCCGCTGCCGCTCCAGGGTGGAGGCTGTTTGTGGTGGCGAGCAGCTGGTTCCGGAGAGCAGCCCTGTCCCCTCTGGGCTGGTTTCATCATGGGGCAGGTGTCCCTGTCTCTCCTGGCTGTGCGCTGTTTCCAGGGTTGGCAGGAATGTGAGGTTCTGGAGAAGAACAGCTCAGCGTCCTGCCGTGGTCTCTGATGGTCGGTCGCAGCTGGATGCTCTGTGCTCAGGAGGCGCCCCGGCTGCATTCCCAGGACAGCAGAGCAGTTCCCACCACACAGGTTCTTGTCCTGCCGCGGAGCTGCTGTGCAGAGCCACGGGTGTGCCAGGGTGGGGGGCTTCCCACAATTCTCCCCCAAAAAGCTTTTGCCTTGCACTTTGAGAACAGTACTTGGAGTGTCCCCAGTGGTCCTTGGGGCTGGATCAACATAACCTATTTTGAATTACATATTTTTTATCTTTTATTGGGGAGAGAGTTGTGGGGCATTAGGAAAATATTGTGCATTGGAAAGGGAGCTGAGATGTGCTGAAAGCCCTGTACTTTGGATCTGGGCCTTAGAGAGCTCGTGCTGTCTGGTATTATAGCCAGACTCTTTCCAGAGGCTGCTGTGCAATTTGTGTGGCTCCTGAGCAAAGTCAAGAGCTGGAGCAGAGAGTCTGAAACTAAATCTGAAGAATGGATTTATCTGCATTTGTTTTTCTTTTTACTAAGGGGATAATGTACTATTGTCTTCCCCATCAAAGCAGATGAAGGGGGATCTCTTCCTATCACCATGCTGTCACCACAAGAAACTTGGATAACTTTGTTCAAAAGTCTGATAACCTCAGCCATAAGCAGTGAGAAAATACAGAGTGTATTTTCTTCTGCAGAAAGCAAAATAGGAGCATTTTTGAAGCTGAAAGCTTCTAATCTGAGAGGAGTGTGTTGAAATACTGACAGTAACAGTGCAGACTTTGGAAGTACAGGTACTAATTCAGTGACAGCAGAAAGCAAAGCGCTTGGAGAAATCACTTGGCAGGAAAAATAGAAGTCAGAATTTTGAGGTATCTGTTACTGCTTCTCCTGGCTTTATGGGAATATAGTATAATGCAGCTTATGATTGAAAGGTCTGGAGAAAAGCTGGCAAAAATAAAGAAGCTGATCTCAACAGTTATATTTCTATAGTACTGAATCATGAGAAAGTAACTTACTTCAGGGACTGAGGAGGAGCAGCATGTAAGCTGACCACGTCTTGGTCTGAGTCCACAGAATCAAAATTAGCAGCAAGTGCAGAGCCGGGTGAGAAGGGGGAAGGGAGCACAGGGCTCACAGCCTCAAATGCTGCTTGGCCAGCTCAGATCACAGGCAGAGCATTTCTTTGTCTTTTGTCACAAATTTGGGTGCCAGTTCTTTTGCATTTCAGGCAAAAAGCCCCACCAAACAGCAGCAGCAGCTGCAGTTTAGGGTATGAACGTGGGTATCTGTTCAGGCAGATGTTTGCCAGCAGCAGATTGGGTCTTTTTTTGGTCAATTGGTGCTATTGACTTATGCATCAGAACTTGTGTTTGTATTATGAACATTTAATGACACCAAATAATGAGCATTAAACTCAATGCTTTTGTTTTGTTCACTTCACTTCACACTAGAAATCTCTGAGCCTCCTGTCTGAGATTGCAGATCCACTTTGAATAGATGCCTGCATCGCCCACTGGAAAGCGACAGTCAAAATCTGGGGCATGACCCATCCCATCCTGGATATTAATGCTGCAGGTTACAGTAGATACTCGGTGCTTGGCTGAGGTCCTGATCCGTTCAAAATTCCCATTGACACCAGTGGGAGTTCTCTGTGTCTGCCTGTGGCATTGCCTCTGATTAGTGGGTGGTTGTTAATGTGCCCATGCTTGGAATATTTACAGTAACTACCTCCTGTTATGACTCATTATCTGTGACTGCCTTTGGTACCACAAACAACAATAACTGTTTATAAAAGAAATGTCCTTCCCTCTAAATCCCGAGACAGTGGCCCCTCACATATGTTGGTAAAACATCAGCAACTAAAAAGTGGAAGTGGTCTTGAGATCAAAATGCCAGCACGTTCGTGCCGATGCTCTTCAATGATTTTCAGTGTTGAAGAAATGCACAGTAAGGCAGGATTTTCAGGGACAAGCTCCACACTCTGGGGTTTGTTACAGTGTTGGTTCTTGTGTGGCTGCTGTCCATGCCAAAGAACTCGTGCTGTACAGAAGGTAGTAAAAGACAGTCATCTTTTTTTTGCTTCTAGAGGAAAACTTAATAATAGTTGCTGCTTGGCAGATGCCAAATCTCATCTTCAAAGGAAGAACTCTCAGGCAGATGAAGCCTGGAGGATGAGTAGCCCCACAGAGCATTGCAGGGCACTGCAAAGGGAGGAGCACCAGCAGCCACAGCAGATGCATAAGAATTTGCATGGCTTAGGCTTCCGGCATCTGTGGTCTGTGGCCACCCCCAGTATACTGGAGACTTGTCATTAACTGTATTTGTGCCATTTACTGTGATTTCCTGCAAGGCATTGGTCTTACCCCTGCGCTTCGGGAATTGAGTGCTGCAGTGTAGCCTTGGGTCAGATGAATGTTCATTTTCTGCTTCCGTTCCTCCTTGTGTGTTCTTGCTGTGGTGTGCTGAAGAAGACGTGGCTCCAGAGTTCTAAAAATCACTTCTGTAGGAGCGAAGACAGGGCAAATCCTATTCCTCAGTCTCCCTGCGAGCAGTGCATCCATGCTTTTATAAAAACGTCTGTAAATCTGGAGGTGTCCTGTGTACAAACAAAGCATCTGTAACTCTGAGAGGACAAGCTTCACATCCTAGACAACCTATAGCTGAGCATTTTCAGACCAGGAGTTTTGTGTGAGTTTTGTGTTTATGTATATTGGAGAGGAACTGCCCTGTTGGTGGCTGGATGCTTTCACAGATTCTGTGGTTTCAGATCTCTTCTGTGGGACTGAAGGTTTCTCAGCCGCTCCTATCCCTCTTAGCTGAGCCTGGCTCTAGGGCTTGTGTGCCCCAAACTGCTCTTTCCTCAACTAACATTTGACCTAACAAAATTCCCTGCTTTTCCCAAAACATGTCTTGGTCAAGCTTACATGAAAATGCATGTTAAAAACCAAAATGAGACAACTATGTTATATACGTTATTTACAATAATCCTTTTATTTTTGTGTGTGGTATCTTGGGTAAAGGGTTTCCTTGAATTGCCTGGTCTGGTTTCTTGCTCAGCATTTGTATCGTGTTGCTGAGTGAAATGAAGGCAAAAATAATTTGAATTGCACCCTCAGGCAGGTAACAATTCAGTTCTTTTCATGAAGAGAGTGTAAAGTGAGACTGTTCTGCACTTAATTAGTTTTGTGAGAGTGGTGTATAAGGCAAGGTCAGTGCTAAAGGAAGAAAGGGCTGGCATGGATTGAACACTGCTTACGTTGTTTGAATAATTAGAGCATCACTGTGAGGTGGGAGGGAGCAGAGGACAGAAATGAAGTGGGAAAAAGAGAGATTCCTGAAACAGCAATCAAATTGCCATTGATCTGGGCTGCATTACATGTACACAGTTCAAGAGTGACTAAATCTGAACTAGTGGTGGTTTGTTGCCTTTGACACTGGTTGTGCTTGTAGCTGAAATGAAGGTGTATGTATAGATATCATTCTGTTCTGTGGCCCAAGGAATCTCTAGATGCTTTTCAAAAGCTGAGGCTTGACATAATTGATATAAGGCTCTCTTGTTTGCTTTAAGAATAAATTGTCTAACCAGTGCTTGATATTTTTGATACATGTGCTTTTAGTTACCACCCAATTTAGGATGAATTTCTTCTGTGTTAGTGGGATCAGATCAGAGGTAGGCATCGTGTAATCCTCATCTGACCCGAGTGTCCCACAGGCATTTGCTTTGGGTGTCGCTTTTGTAAAGCGACAGCTTCACCTCTATTCGTCACTCTGAGATGCCAGCACAGGAGATCCAGTATCAGTGCTGAACTGCTCTGGTGGATTTCTGTATCCTGTGAGCTCTAGCAGCTGAGACTTGACATCCCAGAGGTGGCACTTCACCAGCAGCAGTGGCAGTGCCCATCTCATTGTCCTTCTGATCTTCTCCCTTCTCCATCCCCATAACACATACTGAGGTGGCACCACTGTTGCTGCCAGGTTTGGTGAGGCCTTTGTGGAACCTTCTGGAACATTCTGGAACGTTGTGGAACCCTCTCGGAGCAGCCGTGTTGTCACCTCACAGAGGCCCCTGAGGAGGAGCCCTGGGCAGTGACACGCAGCTCGGCGCGGCGACAGCGAGGGCTGAGGGCTCGGCCCCAGCCTCTGGTGACGAAGGTGACGGGTGACCTGCCCTTGTCATTGGGCAGGAATTGGGCAGTTCCCTCTCTCTCCTAGCCACAGGTGACTGTTCCCACGTGCCGGTGGCTTCCCCAGGGACTGCACGGGAGAGGTGATGACCGTCAGCTCTGCGCTTCCAGCAGCTTCACTCAGGTTTTAGCCACTGAGCTTAATTGTAGAAGTTTAGGAGTTCTGAGCTGCTTTCCCCTGCCCCCCATAGCCTGTTTATTCAAATCCCGTGGTAATTAGCACTCATCTAATGGTTTGTTTTTTCTGTTCATTTTGTGTGTGGAATCACAGAATGGCCCACACTGGAAGGGAGCACTGGAGCTCCTCCAGTCCAACCCGCTGCTGAAGCGAGGTCTCCTGAGCACATCACTTAGGAAGGGCTGTGTCCAGGCAGCTTTTGCTTATCTCCAGGAAAGGGGAATCAGGAATTCTCAGAGTTTTTCCTCTTCTTTGTAGGTGACTTTTTGCTCAAATTTTAGGAGTTTTTGGTTTTCATTAAAGGAAGGGGAAAAGTGCAGGATGTTTTTTCTTGCACAAAATGGAAAGATTCAATAGAAAGCAAGCATGAAAGAAGTAGAGAGGAAAGCTAAGAGAGGGGGGCAGGGGGGAGAGCCAGCAGGAGAAGGGAGCAGTGCAGACTGAGCTCCAGGTGATCCACAGCACGGCTCTGCTCGCACCCGGCCTCGCACACTCTCGCCTCCCAGCAGACACAAGTGGAGAGAGACTTCTGATTTTGTTTTTCCAGCCATTTTCCAGCAGTTACCAAGAAGATGGTAGGTAACTAAGAAGATGGTAGGTACCCTTTTTGCCCTTGTGTCTCTTAGGTAGTTCACTGGTACTGGCCTCAGTGTTCAAGTAGCTGAGGCTGGATTTACTTCCACACATTGTCAACTTGCTTACATAGAAACATTTCTCCTCTGGATTTTACATCTGCTCTGGAGTTCTGTGCAGCTGTCTTTTATGTTCAGTACACATACGAAATTCTTGTGTTTGCCCAAGTTGTGCTACAGTACTGCCTCAAAAATGGTAAATGTTTTAATTGGAATTATACACAGTGCTCTGAACTGCTGTCACTTACACTTGGTTCCTCTGAGTGCTGCAAGAGAATAAGAAACTATGATGGACCCAATTGTCACTGCAAGCCACTGTCACTTCTTGTGGGGTGCAGAGCTGGAATACCTGATCCGTGAAAGTCTTTCCTAGTAAAATAGAGATGTGGAGGTATTTTTGGGAGTTGTACTATTGGTGGGAATTACAGGTGTATGCGTTTCCTGAGGGAATCATGATTCGTAATTGTTTGAGGCCATCATGCAGTGCAGGTGCTCCTTCCTAGCCCATGCTGCAGATGTTGAAGTGTTATTTCTTCTGCCTGTAAAGAGGAGAGAGGTCTCTGCAGCCACGCTGGTGTACAATCAGTGCAGGTTTGTCATGTGCTCTGCTTTACGTTTGCTTCTCATCTTGCATACCAGTGACTGAACGTTCAGAGACTGCCAAAAATAGCTGACTGCTTTGAAGTGATTGGGCAAGGAGAACTGGAGTGACTTTCATCTGCTGCTCTTCTCTTCTTCCTGCTCTGTTCCGTGTTTGCTTTCTGAGGAAAGAATATTGGGTTTTCATTTTTTTTTGGCGGAACTCAATAAAAGGTGGTAAAAGTGAAGTAAGTCAGAAGGGATCAAATGGCAAGTCTCTTCTTGATTACATAATGGGAAGGCTACAGCAGCAGAAAGTCAGAAGTCTGACTCCAGCTGCAAAAAGATTTCTGGGGTGAAGTGTGACCTGTTTCAGATCCACTCCAAGGTCAGGATACTTCCTGGCCAGGGAGGCTGAAAAAGGAATGTCTGCTTTGGTGCTGGAGCTTGTTTGGTACCTGGCTTGTTGACCATATAGAGCTGTGTTACTTGGCCACTGGAAAGCAGCATATTTGGGTTCTTTGGCTGGAAGAGGGGTTGGGCTGTTTGTTTTGGGGTTGGGTTTTATGTTGTTTGTTTGTTTGTTTTTTTCCTTTTCAAATTATCAGTGCAAACCCCAGTTTTCAAGTTCTGTTTGTGTAACTGTGTCTTTGGGAGGAATTTCTGTCACGTGGTTTCTGGGATGTTGGGAGTAACAAGTTAGTGTGAGTAACAGTCTTTTCATATGGGATGTCCAGTTAGCAGGTGATGGAAAGGAGTGAAGGCTTTGTAGATAGTGATCCAGTAACTCCTGTACAAGGAGAGAACAGCATGGAAGACAGAACAAAGGTAAACCTTTACTTTTTCCTAGTAGTTCATTTAAGAACAGTGGATATTCTTGTTTAGGGATGCTTAATTTAATGGCAGCAATTAATGAATATAGAGGAGGACAGGATTATGCAGAGCTGTGAAAGTTGTCAGTTCTTTTCATGGCAACTTTCAGGGTTTAAAATTTTGAATTTGTTCCCCCCTCTGGGACATAAGCAAAATTTCTTTGAGGTTACTCAGGAAGAATAGGCACAGTGGAACTGTTTTAAGAAAAAAGACCTGTTGGGTTTTCCATCTCTGTCCTTGTTCCACCCTTGGTCTGAAAAGGCCTCCCGTCAAAACTGAGATGTTTTTGCAAGACTTTTGAGTATGATCAGAAAAATTAGTTAGGCACTTCTGAAGAGTGTTAGGAAGAGATTTTGAAATATATAACAGCTGAAAAAAAGCTCAGTTTCGTGTGGTTTGGAGGATGGCAGGAAGCTCAGTAGCAAAGGGGGGCTGTCCCTTTTGGTCTGGAAGTGTCTGGTTTTTATTTCACTCCACATTTGATCGTGAAGGATGAACTTTCAGTTGCTTTGGAATGAGTAAGAGGTGCCAGGCTGAGAATGGAAGGGGGAGAAAGTGTGGTGCAGTGGAAGGAGAAAGCAAATTCTGTGAAACTTAGAACAATGGAAAATTAGCTTTGAAAAGTCTCTGGAGAGCACAAGGAAGCTGAAAAATGTGATGGAAGAGAGATATTATGGGCATAATTTATCAGTGTTTCTGGAAGTGTAACAGCAGCCTGGCTGTGTATTTTCTCAGTGCAGAGGGTGGATTTCTGAGGAGCAGAGAAGAAGTGGTGGGGGTAAGTTGGGGCAGAGAGTGATCAGTGGAGCCAGAGTCCAGGAGAGACATGGAGTTAGCAAGGGCAGAGATGGAGATCGTGAGGCAGGAGGAGGAAAAGGAGATTATGGATTTCCTGCAACTCCTGGGCTTTTCATAAGAAGACCAAAGATACGTGTTTATCATCACTGTTGGCAGGAGCTGGCAGAATCATTAGCATTGGAGCTGCTGAAGCTGTTGCAAATACTGAACATATTAAGAGAAATACCTCTGCAGCAATAAAATGCCTTTGCAGACCAGGTTAGCTGGCTGAGTTCATTGCCTGAGGAGGTTTTCTACCAGTTGGGTCTTTTGCAGATTGTCTGAAAAGTACCCAAATTGGAAAGTGGCAGGAGAAGGCTGAACTTCTAATTGAGAGAGACAGAACTGGGTTTACAAGTGAAAAATAAGTAAATAAATAGTTAAATATCTAGAAGGGAGACTAGGCTCGATGTGGTGTGTAATGTTCTGGTCAGTCAGAGCTCAAGGATCTAAAAAGCTTCAGTCATCTTGTGTGATTTTTCACCTTTTCAATTTATAAAACGGTGAGTATTTTTGTTGCTTGTTAAATCTATGTCCTATATGTATTGGTTCCAGCACCCAAGAACGAATCTGTTTTTTTAAATGAAGTCTTCAAGTTGTCCCCTGCTTGTGCCTACGTTTCCAAAGTCTTGCTTTCCATTTACCATAGGACAGAAAGTTCTGTCCTGGGCTTGCACCTGGTTGGGACAAGTGCTGTCCTTTAATTACCAGTCCTGTCAAAGCCCACGTGTGGCACCAGCATCAGTGAGCCTTGTGATCCCCAAAATTACTGGAATTACTACTTGAGTTTTTCTGAAGCTCAGGAGCTCTGTCACAGAAAGAATAAATACATTTACTGGTGTGTTGAAGGCAATGTGGGGGTACATGGGCATTTTCACCCAGTTCCAGGTGTGTGCTTCTGCCAGACTTAACCAAATAATTACCAGATAAAATAGTTTGGGATTTGAAAGCCAGATCTTTCTTTCACTGATAAAGAAGCGTGAAAGAAAATTTAGGTCCCTGCATTTTCTAATGGCATGAATGGGGATAACTTGTGTGGTGGTATTGAAAGCAAAGCATTCCCAACAGCCCTGCCTTTGAAACTCGTAGTAATATCAGACTGTAGTGAAAGCACATAGGTTTGACAGCCTAAAATGCTGCAGAAAAGACTTGACAATCTGTCCTGCAAGGTGCCAAGCATCTCGACTTTTCATTTACCCAAAACCTGTTAGCGCTCTGGTTTGGGCCCCTATCAGTGAATGTTGTATATTCTTGTCATGCCATGTTCCCACTATCGCAAATTCTTACGTTAAATGTGTTTCAGAAGGAGCAATTGGGTGTGCGTGAGGAAGTCTGAGTGAGTGACAAAAGGCTTATAAAAGAAATCAAGAAAACATAGCACACTTTGATCCCTCCCGTTCAGACGTGTCTGAGTGAGCTGTTTGTCACGGCAGTGCCTCTGTCACTAAGGGAAGATAACGCATCACTCTTCTTTCATAAACTTGTGAAGATCATTGCCATTAATTCATCAGCAACTCTTGCCCTCAGTGTGAAACCCTGTTCTTTTATATATCTTATCTTAAAGTGCTTTTGCCTCCTCGGTCAGATCTCTAGTTGCTGTTCTTATTGCTGCTTTAAGCATTTTAAACTATCCCTGTGCATGGGACGTGTTTGAATAACTACTGGTAAGAGACTTCGATAGCTCATCGGTGTTTATTTGGGTGACACCTTGTAAAGAACAGAACCTGAGCCAGTACTGTCTTGTCAGGTTAGACTGAAACATGATTTGTGCTGCTCAGTATCGGCTTTGCTGAGTAAAATCCTCAGTGGAAGTGTGATATGCTTTGCATTTCATAGTGCTGACCACTGTTGTGATGAATATTTTATATGTTAGCTCCCTTTTTTTTCAGTTTTTTATAAAAAGTGTGAGGGGGTTGTGTTGAATCGATGTTCTGTTTTAAGATAAGCCTGAAGATTGCTAGAATAAACTGTAACTTTGAGGCTTGATTCTTGCAGTATGGGATTTGTATGTCTACAAGGAATTGCCATGATAGTTCCAGCAAGTTTAATAGAGACTGAAATGTGTAAGAGAAACAGATTTGGTTCCTGAAATCCGATCTTGCAGCAGCAGAAAACCTGATTGGTGAGTAAGAGGGAGCAGAATTTTGTGTTTAGTTTGCATCCTCAAAGATTGCCTGGAAGATGCTGTTAACTGAAACAGTGTGATTTGAAGTTTTACCCTGTCCTGTGCTGGATGTCCTTGAAGGCAGCTGCTGCCTCTCCAGTTCTGCTGTATTATGGTCTTTAGTGCCTCAAAATTTGGCTTTGGGAATTATGCTATATAATTCAGTCTCTTGCATTATCTTCATCTGTTCTTACTTATATTTTACTTTTATTCACAAGTGTAAGGATTATTGACTCAAAGGTCTTGAAGGATCATTAACACCTTGGTAAATAAGGTGTGAATGAAGAGTCTTTAAAGGTGATGGCATCAATTTTTGACCCAGTCAAAATACCAGCAGAAAGCATGGAAATGTTAGTTTTATGTGCATTTTCTATTCAGTATTCAGATCTGCCATGTGCTCTGTGATGTCTCTGTGTTTTATTGTGTAGAGAGAAGGGCTGATGCATTATAAATTCTAGCTAATACCACTGTGATCAGTGTAAGTTTATTGCCAGATAAAGTAAGTTTATTGCTTTCTGTGGAGCATGACTCTACTTGTAGGCTTAATACCCTGGCTGCACTGATGTAAACAATCAGTGGGTTGGCTGGTGATTAGGCCCAGCTAACCCAGCTCTCAGAGCACCAGGCAGTTTGAGGCTTATGATCAAACTGTGGGAACAAACCAGATCTGCTTTTGTTTCTGAACTTTTAAATCTCGTAGCAGTGAAGTGGGCTGCCCTAGTCTGCCCAGCTTTATTTTCCAATATGTAATTTATTCCTTGCTCACTGACTTGAGTAAATCAGTTAAAACTTGTGTGTGTGTGTAACAAGGCTTTGACGTAAGGTAATTGATCAGGATGTGCAGATATATGAGAAAGGCTTGGGTCAGGTTTCAAGGTAGAAGACTGAAACTTGATGAGGTTTCTTTTGATGTGGTGTGGTGGTAGCTAAATTATCATCTTCTGTAGTCACAGGCTTTTCTCTGGGTGCTGTGGTATTAAACACTCCTCTTTGCATGTACCCAGGTTAGTCTTTCTTCAGCTTGTCCTTTTGGAAACGCATCATGTCTCGATCCTTCTCACTTCATCTGGGAGGGAGCTTGAGGATGGGAAACTCAAAATGCGAAGACTATCAGTTGTCCACCTCTTTCAGTAGGCTAATATAGTTCAGTAATTAATTATTTCCTGCACCTTGGCTACCTCTGGAAACTGGTCCCTTTTCAGTGTCTCTGCCTCTGTGGGGTGCTGCCCACAAGTTGGGATGACAAACATGTAAATCCTTCCTGTGCTCCTCTAAGTGCCTCATAAACCACGAGGACCTACTTTAGATCAGCCTGAAGCACTGGAGGGTGCAGCTAGAAGGGAATGAGCACCTTGCCAGGCCTTCCTGCAAAGAAAAGGTCCTCCCTTACCCTCAGAAGGGGCGATGGGTGTCCAGACATGGCTCACACAGCGCGTCTGCTGCCCGAGCGAGCACATGTGCGTGGGAAGTGGCAGGAGAATCAGCGTCTGCCAGGGACCCAGCCTTCCGGTTCATCACAATATTTTCAGAGTTGTAATTGTTTCTTGCTCTTGTTTTTCCTCCCCCGAAAAATGATACCTTGGCTCAAGCTGCGTGTGAACTATTGGGAATTGATGAGTTGTTTGTGATCCTGAATCCAGAGTGAGGGCAGGTATTGCTCACTGCAAGCTCTTCCCTTTCAGGCACAGAGGAAGACCTGATGAAAAGCAGTCTTGCTGAATCTTATTTTTAGCTTCTGTCCTATGGTGGTGTTTTTGTTGTTGCTTGATCATTTGGGGTTTTTTAGATTTGAACTGCTTCTGTCAGGGGTCAGGTTCTGTCAGAACAGCTTAGTGTTGTGTGTTTATTCTGTTGGTATTACTTGGTGGCCCAGCCTTGCCTTGGTGCCCCGTGGCTGATGTATCCTGATGTGCTGTTGATGTGACCGGCCCTCAGCTGTTGTTGCAAGGTACCTTGTACGATAAGCACGTTGCCTTGGGCACATTGGTGTCGTGGTGTTGATGTGTATTGTACAGGACACACCTCAGAGTGCTGTTTTCTCCCCGTGCAGCCATGTCCTGCCCCGGTGCGGCGGCCTGGGTGTGTTTACCCCGCGTTGCTTTGCTGCAGCCGCCCCGCAGGGCGCTGGCCACCGTCCAGGAGCTGGTGCAGGGATGCAGGACCGGCCACTCCTCTCCTTCAGCACTCCCCGGGGCTGGTTGGATGGCTTTCACCTCTGCAGATTGGCCTGGCTCGCCTGCCCCTTCAGCAGCCTCCCTGGCTCGTGTGGGACTGCACACAGCAGCTCCCCACCGGCCATGGTTTCCCATCCCAGGAATCCAGCAGGAAGCAGCCTCGTTCCTTTGCTGGTAGCTTGTTACATGGTGGTGCCTCTTGGGCGTGAGTCGCCATGAGTAGCGAGGTATTTTGTAGGTTCGTGCATTGTCCCCTCCAGCCTCTTGCAGATATTGCTGCTGTCACTACATCCTGTTGTCCTGGGTGAAGCCAGCTGAGGTGATTCTCTAGTGTGGGTGGCACATAGATACATAGGGTGTCCTCATGCCATGGTTTGGTGTGCCAGTTACCAATCCAGTGGGATATTTCTGTTGGGTTTGGTGTTGATGATTCCAGCCTGCCCTCTCGGCTTGGTCAGGTGACAGGACGTGCTGTCCATGACACATCCATAGTGGTCTGCAAGGTGCTTTTGTCACCTGCTCATTGAAAACATTTTTTCTGGGAACGTTTGGTTTAAACTGCTTTGTAAAAATAGTCTTTATTGACTATATGTCTGTGCACCTTTTTGGGGGTTTTTTTTTGCTTCCCTTCAAGTTTTCCTCTTTCCTTCCTGGTTTTATTCTTGCCCTGGGCCAGGCTTGCTGTCAGATAGGCATGGGAAGTTGATGCAAATCCTGTGCCCTGTGCCCATGGTGTGGACCAAGCTCTCATCTTTGCTTCTGTTATTATTAATGCTTTCCTTCATCTCCTCAAGGCCCTTCCCTTGTGGCACTGACAGCTAAATTGGACACCAACTGCAGCTCTGCTCTAGCGGCGTTTTGCCCGAGGTGCTAACAATCCACTAAAACTGACTCAGATCATGATTTTAATTGGTTTGATTTTTGCCAGTGGCTTCAGAAAGAAAGCAAGCTATTTTAGTCCTTCTCCATCCTTGGTCAATTTTATTTATCTGCCTGTTGTTTTACAGACCTCAAAGACTTCCAGGAGAGGTGAATGTTTGGGAGAGAAGCTCGCCCTGCAGTGCTCGTGCACCGGAGGTGTTTGGTTTCTAGTGGGCACCAATATTCTGGTTTGGACATGTGGAAAATTGCTGGTTTGAGGGGACATGACACCTATTGATTACTGTGAGAAGGTGTTTTTCATGTAAGAGTGGAGGCATTCAAATACCAGTTTTTTCCTCTGTTCAGTTGTTCTACCTGTGATACTTTTCTCCTTGGACTGCTGGCCCTTGCTTTTAGAACTAAGGGAGGATAATTCAGCGCCCGTAAGCGCGGAGATGAGTGATGACACGTGTTTGTGCCGTTTTACTGTGGGACAGGAGCAGTCAGTTTACGTTAATTTTTAATGCTTTGATTCTTTGGTAAGCATCAGAGGTGTTGAAACTACTCACTCATGCAAAAATAAATGATGCACGCACACAGGTTTGGTGTCTGAAGGCATTTTCATAGGGGGGCCTCTAGGCACGTTGGTTAAAGAGCCTGCACTCCTGCACACACATCCCTGCCGTGAAAGGACAGATAACCTTCTCTGAGGGTCCATACAGCTTTCTTCAGCCTGTTACCACCTTCTGCCTCCCCAGCTGCAGTTCACTGCTCTCTTGGCTGGGCTGATGGAACAAATTATGGGTAACTTGAACACCAGTGAGAATTGTCTGAATATCAAAACAACAGTAACATCTTGAATAGAACATGCTGAATTAAAAATATGCAAGTGGCTTTGTCTTTCTGTTCATAAGCTCCTGCTGAGTGTAAACTTTGGCTCCCATTGGTTGATGGTTTGAATGTCCCTTCAGTTTGAGGCCGGGTTTGTTGAACTGTGGTGGTTTAAGTATGAAATGTGATCAACAGCAAAGTCAGTTCAGGCACTGGTTAATTTGAAGTTTGTCCTTTCCATGAGACGTATTTGTTCAATTACATTACCTGCTAATTGTGTTTCTGAGCAATTTCTTGCAGAGACCTATAACTTTGTGTTCTTGATGTGAAAGCTGTATTATTCTCTCGAGGAGATAATCAGTGACGTACTGAGCTCAGCTCATGCTGTCTGCTCTTTGCCTCTGTGGTAAAACCTGAATTTTAGTAGCTAGAGGAGAACTTTCCTCTGTGTTCTCTCCTTTATGATGGAGGTGTTTACTGGAAGGCTTTTCCTTGCAAATAGATGAATTGGTTGTGATTATTTTTTCCCTACCCTAAGTTATTTAAAAACCATAATTTATCATGAAATTTTTTGTGCTATTTAAAAACCACCAACCTGAAATAGTTGTGGACCATGCAGTTCATTATTAGAAGGCTCTTCTGAATCAGAAAACCATGTCTCTTGAAAATACATCACTTCGAAACACAAATCCTGCTGGCTGGTGCTGGACTTTGGAGTTTAGAGGTGGAGGAGTTTGTGCTTTCCTGGCATGTGAAGAGCATCTTCTCTCACAGCCTCATCAGGAGAGGCAGCTTCTGGAGGGAGTACAAGTCCTTTCCAGAAGTGGTGATGAGGCTAAAGAAGGCTCTTGACTTCTCGTGATTTTAATGGGCTGGAATGGAAGATGGGAAGCCTTGACAGGGCCGGTGAGTTGGCATAAAATTCAGCCTTTAAATTATGGTTTGGCATCACGAAATGCTGATGGCACTGAGGCTCCTGGGGCATGGTAGGCAGAACCCACTCCTCCAATAAAAGTTTATTTTTCCTGCATCAATATTTATGAATTTTCCCCTGTCACCCTCCAGGCAGCAGTGACCCAGTTTTAGGGTACTGGGTATTTATGGGAGATGGGGGTGAGGATAAAATTAGGGTATGGATGTGATGTGCAGGGCCCTTCACAGATCCATGGCTGTGGATCCTCTGTGGGTGTCGTGTGTGCTGGGTAATTTTATTCACCACCCTAACCACCAGGGGTTTGGGAACTGCCAGAAGGAAGACAGTGGGTGATGGTGAAGGTTCTCTGTGGCCGCAGCCTGGTCCAGTTTGAGCTTGTCCTGCCATCCTCCACCTAAGGTGGTGTGCCCAGTGTGTCTGGCCAAGGGCTCCAGCACTGATCTCTGGTCCATCCTTCACCCAGGTTAATGGGCTGCTTCAGGAGGAACTGGCTGAACAGGCAGTAGTGCACAGTGGTTATGGTGAGATGATTTATGAGTCCTCTCTGATCTGAATAATAACCCCCTCCATTAAACTGTACATAACCTGTAAGAAATGACATTTTAGAGAATACTTATCCAAAGCCCAAAAGATTATGGCACACTGAGTCTTCTGCCTGAGAAAAACCAGGTATGTTGTAAATGAAACCATTTCAATCAGATTTATCTTTCAACCTTTTTATCTTTATAAAGGTGGAGAGCTGGGTGTTGAAGTTGACTGTCATCCTAAGTTCCTGGCTTTTAAATTGCTACCAAAATGTAATGCCTGTACTTCTGAAGGTTTCTGTGGTTTTGTTACATGGGGTTTTTTTTTATACTGGGGACACAGTGGTCAGGGTATTCTCTAAGTCATTACTTCCGTATGTTAAATGAACAAATAATCTGTTTTGATTTGGAGCAGAAGGGATGCTGGAGTGTATTCCTGCACTTGCAGAGCCAGTGGATGCTGAGAGTTGTCTTCAGAATGGTCAAGTCCTTTTTCAGTGTAATTCATGGATTGTGTGAAAGCCTTCCTTAATTGAATAGTACCTAATTAACATTTAATATTTCAGGGTTTTCTTCTTTGCTTCATGTGTACAGGCTCCACTGCAGTGCTTTCATACTGAAAGCAGATCCCCAGAAGATGAGATTTTCCAGGCTGCTTAGCTAAGTAAATTCGTCTCATTAATAATAAGGTCTGCACAACCTGGTGCTTCTCATTTCAGTGGAAAAACTTTTCAATGCCTGTATGCATCCTGAGGTTGTCTTTATTCCTTTATGCAAGGAAATCTGTCTACGTAACACTCCAGCTGTTCATTTTTTGTTGTGTTTTTAGTAGCAGTATTGCTATTAAATAGCTACTGATAAAACTTCTCCACAGATCAGGATTAGCTGAAAAATGTGTGGCTTGAGCACCTAGCAAGCAGGCGGTCGTGAAAGCAAAACGTCAGGAGGATTGTACATTAAACAGCTGACGTTCAGATGGGCCATACAGACTCAGGATTATACAGTTACTGCTCATCACTGACTCTTTTTTTTGTCTTTGTCTCCTGAAAACCCTTCTAGGCATCTTCTAAAATAGCATCTCTCTGTCCCTGAATATGTTTAGAAAAGCTTAGCTGCTGAAGAATCTTAGCATGAAATCTTAGTGCTTTTCATTGAAGGGAAGAGATTAGTTCAGTATACCTTACAAGGGCACTCAGTTTCTTTTCCAGTACTCTCACATATTCATTGTGCCCTTTTCTGGGAAACTATTCTCCCTCTGAAGTTTCTGTAATGGTTCTGGGTTTTTTTTGTCCTCAGGCTGTTGTGATCTAGTGCATTTTACTTGTCCAAGTTTCTCTTTTTTCTGTTCATGGTAAATATGCTTGGGCTAAACCCGCAAGCCCTCAATAGTGCTGTGATGGAGTTGCTCTGTAAACACCTGGTTGTGGTTTGTTTACCTGGTTGTGGAATGTTTCTTGTATGCCTGTAGTCCTTTTGACTGTTAGGTGGTTGCAAGCAAAACAGAGGGGAAGGAGGGTGTCTGGTGCTGAACTAATTCTCTGCCGATGTCTGTGAGTTCTTAAATGACAGTGGTAAGACAGAAGATTGCAAAAGACCAAGAATCTGGAGATATAAAACCTGTTGTCTTTGACAGGAGACCCCCGTAGGTGCACAGCTTTCACTTTCCTTTCCTAAGTACCTTTGTTCTGACTCCAAAATCAATATTTCTATGGGTTTTCTTGCTTTATACCATGGGATTTGGATTTTGAGGAATGATCATGCTGGGAAAGGCCTGCAAAGGTACAGGACCTACCCAGACCATGGGATGCTGAAGTACCCTGTGTCCAAGGGAGAGGAAGCATGTGCAGGGCACCCCAGGATGCTCTGCATTTGTGACTCCATCTGTGGATGGGCTGGCACAGCTGCATGGCAAAGCACAGCTCTGTGCAGTCACTGCCTCGGGGTCTGTCAGCTCACTGCTGTGTCCCGTGGCTGAGCCCTGCTCCGACTGAAATATACAGCTCTCGTTTGAGAGGAGAGGAGCCGGCACTTGCCTGCAGCATTCTGCAGTGTGATGTGTGGTGCAGTGCAGATGTACCCCTAAAGGTGCCAGGAAAACAAAGTCACACAGGTACTCTTGATGTTACTACAGGAGAGGGGTGCAGTTTAAAATTTCTACTCAAGCGAAACCCCCTACGTCTAAAGACCAGGTTTTTCAGCAGTGCATCAAACCTGCTGCTCCACAGGATCCCCGTGTGTCCGACACCACCTGAGCAGGGCACCAGTGGGTTTATTGCCCTGTACAGCCTGTGTTGTGTCTGGTCCTTCAAACACTCCAGAAAATGCAGTAAAAAGAGGCCTTGGGGCAAGCAGCTCTCAGAGGCTTGGACAGGCTCCCGGCACGAGAAGGGAGGGGGCAGTGATGCCTTGGGGGGAGCTGTCTCCAGCCATTCACTGCTCCGTGGGTGCCATGGCAGATAATCTGGAGCTGGCTTTGCAGGCAGGCTGCGGCGCTGGGCATCAGCACCAGGTGGATTTGCACACCCCAGCTGATCCCAGGATGTCCCTCTGGAATTTCTCAGGGATTTTCACACCATCTGCCTTTGGACCTCCCATTGAGAGGCTGTCATGGGTGAGACCACGGTAGTCAGGAGGCTGATCAAATCCAGTCTCTTTCCCTGGAGTGCTCAGAGAGCCTTGGCTCCTGGAGCTGCAGCGTGGCTGGGAACGCCTGGACCTTTGGTGTCTTTGTGCTTTTATCTATTATTTTCTCAGCTGACTCCCTGTGGACCTTTATCCTTGTGTCTTACCTCCTTTCTCCACAGCTGCCAACCTTTCATGTCCCTCACTCAGCACCCTTCTTTCCTCCACAGGTGCTAACCATCCTTTCCCTATAGTTGCCTAGTTGAATAACATAATAGGTTAATTCAGAGCCGTCATCTCTAACCCATATTTAACCTGGAGTTTGCTTCTGCTTTTGTCAGATCTGGTAAAGGGATTGTGTGCCAAAAACTTGTTCAGTCTTTCCTAATAAAATAGCCAAATAAATGACATAGTTCTTTCTTTCTGTCCTCTAACCACCACTGCTATACCCATGCTGCACTTGGAGATGTGAATTTATTTGTCCGACTGTGCAGAACAGGCCCATGACTGATGCAATTCAGTGCTTTTTACTTAATTCCTTATAGTTATGCTGGTTAACTGGAACTTTTGAGAGAGCTTTTAGTTGTTACAGATATGCAGGTGCCTTGCTATTTGTCTGCAGTCCTGGGTTGTAACAATTCCAATCATCAGCTTGTAATGTCTTCATGTTAATTACTCCTTTTGTGAGATGAGATTGGCAAATGAATCTTCCTCAAGCAACTGATGAGTGCATCTGTGACTTTGTAATTTAAAACTAAGAGTAATAAGGCCAGGTCCTGGTGGGAATCAACTGGTGGTCTTTGTTGTAAAGGTAATGAGTCTGGCTTTCCCATTTGCATGCCTCTGTTTTCAGAGGCTGCCTAAATTAGTAACCAGAAGCAGATGTGAAGTGTATTATCCACTCTGTAAATGTTAATTGCACCTGTGTAGAATAAGCAAATCTCACTTTAGAAATACAGGTGTGTGCCTTCTGAAAACGTTGAGAAGGCTCATTCTCCTTGCAGTGACGGTGCCGTGTAGTTACTAAATACGTGTTCCAAATGGGGCTGGTGTTTCGGAGTACCACGCTGTCTTTGGGCTTTCATCAGACAAATTTTTTGTTCTCTGCTGTTCTCTTATCACTTGTGGTTCACTTGAGCAGGCTTATTTGGCATCTGAGCCTTGTGTTAATATGTGCACAGATGTGACTGTGGCCACCGGCTCTGAGGCAACTGTGCCAGCCTGGGAGAACAGGAGTCAGATATGCTCTTGTTCTGCTTTCCTTCATAGAGGTATGAAAATGGGGCCTCTTTCATAGTGGATCCTTCAAAATGTTAGTGCTTTACATTCCACAGTGAAAAAAAAGCCCCAGATGAAACCCTGGGTGGGTTTGTGTGATTTGTGCAGGTCACCTGCCTTCAGGAGAACAGAGCTGTTCCATGGAGCAGGAGCCCTCAAAGTCTGCCTCATTCTATCCTGTTCTGCTTGGAAGTTGAGCTAAACCTTGGTGCTGAGACCTGCACCCGGAGTGTGTTTCCTGCAGGAGGAGGTGGTTGCCTTTATGAGAAAGGCCATATGTTTCATGTTGGGGTTTGCATTTCAAGTCTGGATTTAAAAAAACCCTTGCATTTCTTATGCCCTGCTTATGGATATTGAGGATCTCAAAGACAGTATGGAAATGATGTTCAGATGGTACTTCTTGGCATCAGAGGGATTCAAAGATCAGCTAGAGCCATCTCTGTGCCCAAGCTGACTGTTGCTGACTGTTGCTGACTGTTGCTGACTGTTGTCCCCTGTGTGTGGCATTAGTTTGTAAATCGTAGAATTGGAACTGCTTGTTATATGCAATAGAATTTCTGCTGGGTTTTAGTGCAGCAAATCATGTTTTACTGTAATTTATTGCTTCCCAGTTAATGTAAGTTATAGATAATCATTAACTTTGGAATAAATACGAAATTTTACTCTTGCAATTACAAGGCAGCATTGGGATATAATCTAAATCAGCTTTAATATAGAATGTTAAGAAAAATGAACAGGATTTTAAATGTAAATGACACATTTAAACGGGAGCTCTTTACTATATAATTATTAGTCTGTATGCCCTATATGTCTAGATTACATGTGAATGTTCTTTGTGCATTAAGTGCAAAGTAATCAGAGGTAGAAGATGTCTTAAAGATAATAAAATCAATTCATTGTGTTAATGTATTCATGTTCAAAAGCAGGTGAAGATTCTCAAAAACATTTGCCAGAGAGAACATGATTTGCAAAGAGATGGAGCAGGGGGAAGAAAGGAAAACCAGTTGGGATGGTTGTGTTGTAGCCAGTAACATACAATCAAAATAGTGCATATCAGAAAAGTAAAGTACTTACTTGTATAAAAATATGAGGACATTTGTAAACCTATTATATAGAACTAGTGCTGTTCCTTGAGTTCTCTGGCTGCTGCTCCTCAGTCCAGCTGTTGGCTGGACCTCCCATCTCAGGTTTGAAGGGCGTGGGTTTGGTAATGGTTCCTTTGAGCAGTGTCCCCTGAGCTGGCTCTGGTGCCCGGGCTCCCAGCCTGGCGTGCCCGTTCCCAGCCTGGCGTGCCCGGTCCCAGCCTCGTGTGCCCCGTGCCAGCCTGGTGTGCCTCATCCCCGCCTGCTGTGCCTCGTCCCCGCCCGCTGTGGCACTGCACTGCGGGTGCTGGAGGCAGCAGGGGCTGTGTGCAGGAGCACAGGTGAAAGTTCCTGGTGGTGAGATGGACTGAAAGTGGTGCCCAGCACGGGGCTGAAGAGCCAGCTGGATATGAGAAACAGTGGGGTGGGTGTGTGAAGAGCTCATGGCCTCTCTGTGCTGCCCTTCTGTGCAAAAGTTCAATTTGATGCCATCTTTACGGGATAATTAAAATATCTGAAGTGGACAGTGTTGAGCCGCAAAATGGGTCTTAAACCTCTTTGGTTTTTACATGATTTCAAACTGAAAGGGTGAAAGATTTCTTGGCTGGGTCCATATTATTAAAAAACCTGACTATAAGCTTCAGTGAACGACCAAGTGACTTTGTCGTTCTCACATCATTATGTCAAAGCAATGCAACTTCTATATACAGACATCTGTTCTGCTTTGCACTGAGGCCTGAGTAAGGGTAATAATTCAGATAGCTCTCGTATATGCCTGTGGATTATTAGATTCTGGTACTTAGCATAATTTTGAAGCTTAGCAGGCAGTTCTTCTGAAGCTGTTTTGACAAAGCTGTAGATAGAGGACTTTAAGATGAGGTGCTGGAACACATGCATTGAAAGGGAAAAAGAGTTTCAATATGGTCAGTACTTTGTTGGCAAGCATTAAAGCACAGGATGCTGTGCACACCTGACTTTGCAATGGAAGTGTGTTTGAAGTTGGTGATTAGGACATTAAAAACTATTTCCAGGAAGTTTGCCACCGTAAAAGAACAAGCAGGGACAAACGTATTGGTAAATGTTCCCCGGTGGCAGCTCTTGAGCAGTAGGTCTGGTTAGAAAATGCTGCCTTTCACAGTGCTTGGCCCAAAACCCAGGAGTGTGTGGTTGGTGTTGGATATCTGGAGTCATTTTCCAAGGTGCAGAAATGTCTGTGAAGTTAAATTATTTGGATTTATCTAAACAGTATGAAGTACAAGAAAAATGATGCAAATATATCTAGGTGGCACTCTGCCTTCGTAGCTGAGATTGTCTCCCTTGTTAGCTTGCACTGCTGAACCAATTCACCATCGCAGCAATTCCTAGCAAATGCAAGGTGAAGTATAAGTCCTTAGGCTTTTAGTTTCGTAGTTATAACAAATTATACTCAACCCCTATGTTTGCTGAAAATATGACATCCTAGTTTGGTTTCTTAGGGACAGTGCTGTGCATGATTACGTGGTCTGTCAAATATTTTCATCTGTGTAAAGCTTGAACTGAGCAAAGTCAGTGGAACTTCAAAAATGTTGAGGTTCTGCATTTCTATGGAAAGTGCTGTTGTGTAAAGGAAAAGGACCCAAAGATGCTGGTTGAGTCATTCATCCTCGAGTCAGAACCACATGTGTCCAGCCAGGCAGGCCAGAAAATGGGGAAAAGTGGGAGAATATTGTAAGCTAGAATGTGCACAGACATTGCAGATGCTGGTAAGGGAGAGATGTTGAGGGAAAAATGACCAGTCAAGAAAAATACAATCATCATTTCTCCATATGCAGAGCCATTTGTTTGTTAGCTGTGCTATTAAGCACTGCTAATCTAGATAAATGCTCTAATCCCATCTAAATCCATTGCAAAGCTCCTCTGCAGACTTTAATGAGACTAGAACTCTTTTCATCACTAGTTCAGAATTTCTTTTCTTGGAGCCACATGCATGTGAGGAGGGAATGGGGAATTAAAGGAGGGTGTGTTTTGAATTGGAGAGCAAATGCACAAACACTTGTGTGTAAGAGGGAGAAACAATCTCATCTTTGCTACTGCGGAACAGGAATATTTATCCACTTGCTTTGCCTGTATCTCTGCTGAGAAAAGATTTGAGTATGGCTGTTTCCCAGGTTCTTCAGGAGCTGGATGCTGAATGCAGCTTTGTTGTGACCCAGTGTGGCCATAACTTTGGAAGGAGAGAACTGTTAACTGTGCTAGGGCTTCTTTCTCTGTTTTATGAGCGCTGGCATAGGCCCCCAAAAGCACAGGTCATGGATGGTGACTTAGGAGTTGTAGCTTTTTGTGCTAAAAGGAGTTTATATAGGCCATTTTTTCGCTTTAAAAACCAACCATCTAACCCTTCTGTAACTGGAGAGAGGCTGCATAAATCACATTTGATGGAGTTGAGTCCATCTCTGTACTGATACAGATATTTCAATGGAGACTTAGAAGGTGTTTCTCAAGGTCAAAATATTTTCTTGTGCGCTGAACTCATCCTTCCCTTTCCTGTACCTTAAAGTACACTTGCTGAGGACTAAATGCTGTGTGTATAATCAGCAAATGACTGTGTCTGTTGAGGATCAAAGCATTTTGCATCTTCTCTCTGTTATGGCTGTGGGTGCAGCCAGTTTGTCAGATAGATGAAGAAATGAGCAGATTCCCAGTGTGTCTTCCATGCTTGGCACAGGTTTGGGGAGAAAATGTCTTTGGTGTCTGGAAGGAGTAGAGGAGAATACTGAACTTTGGTGGTGGTTGTTAGACTGAGCAGTGCTGGGTTGTCTCTGCTGGAAATGAATGGGTTCAGGCTCGACCCGTGGCTGGCCGAGGTGCTCTTGCTGTTGGTTCCAGACACTGAGCTGGGCGTCCTGGGCTGTGCCAGTGGAGCCAGCTCTGCAAAGTGAGTGCTGCTTCCTAGATACTGAGCACTCCCTGCTCCAAATTAAGTTAAGGGTTGGACTTGAAAAGATTATATGTGCACAGAGCAAGAAGCAGCCCCGTTAATTGACTGATGCGCTTTGTTTAATTTTTGATTTAGTGAGAATGCTGAAGTGATGACTCAGTGAGCTGTGCTAAGATGTAATCTGGAAGTATCATATATATGATGAGTAGTCCCTTCTAATATAGCCTGATCTGAATATTAGATTTATTTCACAATTGATTTCCTCTGCAGGAAGAGCTGCTTGTGTCCAAAGTATTTCAATTAAAAAGGAAAAAGAAGAGAGGGGGGAAAAAATAAAAAGCCTGTAGCTGTGGGCTGATGAGGTAAACAAGTGGTGTCATTTGCTCTTCAGAAGGGCTGTTGCAAGTATAGGACAAGTGCAGCTGAGCAAGTGTGGACTGTTTTATGGGAGAGGCTGTGCCTCAGTGAGAAGTGCTGGTATGACTGAAAGATAGCAAGAAACCACAGTGTTAATTTACTGGATTGATCCTATCTCGAGCAGCACCTGAGGGACAGCAGTGCAGCTTTTGGACTTCAGAATAGTTTCCACCACTTATTAGACTTCCCAAATTTTGGGAAGGTTTTTCATGTGTTTGGAACCTGCCATGAAGAGAATTTATATTAAAAAGAACAGGATAAGAAGATTTTATAAAAAAACCCCAAACACCAAACAATCCCCCATACACCACTCCTGCTCCTCACCCCTCCATCCCCCAAAAGATCAAACCCAGAACCGAATACTTGAAGCATTTAAATGCAAGCAGCCACATCTCCGAGGCTGTAGGCTTCACATAAACACTCTCAGGCAGTACAAAACCTTCCATTCCTGCAGAGACTTAATAGAAGATCCTGTGCATGTTGTCTTTTCTGCTCTGGCTTTACTGGTTGAGCCTGCAGTGCTGTAAGGTTCAAGTGGATTTATGGTGCAAGGAGGACGTGCTGGTGCTGTTAGAATGTTTCCTGACTCTCCATTTCCACAGCTGTAGGACTGTGTGGTGTGACGGGGTCCTTACGCTCCTGTTTTTTCTCTCTCTCTGTGTGCATGCACAGCTGGAGGAACGGTGATGAGGGGAAAGTGCAGGAATCTGCTGGTGATGGAGCGAGCCAGGGCAGCTGTGGAGAGCAGAGCTGTGGGAGCAGCTGGGGAAGAGACTGCCATGGGGAGAGTTTCCCTACGTGTGGTGGAAGAGTGCAGGCAGCTGAGGGGTCACCTCCCAGTGCAAAGTGGAAATGTGTGTTGGGGTGCACGGCTGCTGTGGCCCACGGGGACAGGAGTGATTCATGAGCGAACGGAAGCTCCTGAATCAGGCACTTCACATGCCACAGGGCTGTGGGTGTTATGAGGAAATCAATGAATGGGACATAGAAATGATTCACAAAAGCAAAGTTTTAATGGGGCAAGCATTGGTTTTTATAAGTTGTGAATCAGTCTTTGAGGTGGGTAAGAGTCAGACTCTGTAAGACAATTCAGGCAGTCCAGGCTCACGTCCTCATGTTGGAAGAGGCAAAAGCATTAGACTTTAGAGCAGCACAGGTGGTAGCAGGACTGTCTGTCTTACTAAATGATCTTTAGAAAGCAAGGGGCCATGATGTGATGGAGAAGTTTACTGGCCTGGCTGGCAGTGTTACCTAAACAGGGGTGCTGCTCCTCTGTGGGTGCTGTAGGCACTGTTACCTGAACAGGGGTGCTGTAGGCACTGTTATCTAAGCAGGGGTGCTGTAGGCACTGTTATCTGAACAGGGGTGCTGTAGGCACTGTTACCTGAACAGGGGTGCTGTAGGCACTGTTATCTAAGCAGGGGTGCTGTAGGCACTGTTATCTAAGCAGGGGTGCTGTAGGCACTGTTACCTGAACAGGGGTGCTGTAGGCACTGTTACCTGAACAGGGGTGCTGTAGGCACTGTTATCTAAGCAGGGGTGCTGTAGGCACTGTTATCTAAGCAGGGGTGCTGTAGGCACTGTTACCTGAACAGGGGTGCTGTAGGCACTGTTACCTGAACAGGGGTGCTGTAGGCACTGTTATCTAAGCAGGGGTGCTGTAGGCACTGTTATCTAAGCAGGGGTGCTGTAGGCACTGTTACCTGAACAGGGGTGCTGTAGGCACTGTTACCTGAACAGGGGTGCTGTAGGCACTGTTATCTAAGCAGGGGTGCTGTAGGCACTGTTATCTAAGCAGGGGTGCTGTAGGCACTGTTACCTGAACAGGGGTGCTGTAGGCACTGTTACCTGAACAGGGGTGCTGTAGGCACTGTTATCTAAGCAGGGGTGCTGTAGGCACTGTTATCTAAGCAGGGGTGCTGTAGGCACTGTTACCTGAACAGGGGTGCTGTAGGCACTGTTATCTAAGCAGGGGTGCTGTAGGCACTGTTATCTGAACAGGGGTGCTGTAGGCACTGTTACCTGAACAGGGGTGCTGTAGGCACTGTTACCTGAACAGGGGTGCTGTAGGCACTGTTACCTAAGCAGGGGTGCTGTAGGCACTGTTATCTAAGCAGGGGTGCTGTAGGCACTGTTATCTAAGCAGGGGTGCTGTAGACACTGTTACCTAAGCAGGGGTGCTGTAGGCACTGTTACCTGAACAGGGGTGCTGTAGGCACTGTTATCTGAACAGGGGTGCTGTAGGCACTGTTATCTGAACAGGGGTGCTGTAGGCACTGTTATCTAAGCAGGGGTGCTGTAGGCACTGTTATCTAAGCAGGGGTGCTGTAGGCACTGTTACCTGAACAGGGGTGCTGTAGGCACTGTTACCTAAGCAGGGGTGCTGTAGGCACTGTTACCTGAACAGGGGTGCTGTAGGCACTGTTATCTGAACAGGGGTGCTGTAGACACTGTTACCTAAGCAGGGGTGCTGTAGGCACTGTTACCTGAACAGGGGTGCTGTTTCACCTTCGGAACAAGAAGCCCCGTCCTGAAAAGCATGCAAGCAGTGGTGGCAAGGTCCTAACCACAGGATTAATCCTTCTGCTTGAAGCCAAAGTTTGGCAGCTTAGAACTTTTTCTATTTTCTGTTTTTTTCTGAGCAAGAGAAACTTAGGGGAGAGCTACCATGAGTTTAGTGAAATTAATAACAACATTTTAAGACAACAAACCATAAGAATGAAGTACAATTAGCAATAATAATGATGTACAGACATGTCTGCTTGTATTTCTTGACCAAGATCTGTAATGACTGGCTTATTTCTTTCTTCTATTATTACCTGCCATATTTGAAAATGTCCTTTTCAGAACTTATTGCAGAAGTTCTCTTATTTTATTCCCATTTTTCCTTAACATCAGAAAAATAATCTTTTTAAATACTCAATGGGAATATGTGCTTGCTGAGATAAGCAGATTAGAAATTGAAAAATGGTCATATATATTTTGATTCTGATTCTGTGTGCATTCAAAATTAGACTCAATTTCAGGATATTTTGCAGTTTCAGAAAAAGTAATTGCTGCTAGTGCATGTTTTTAATGCAAGTCTCAATTGTTCTATATTTTTGCCAGCCTATTGCTATTTAAAAAGTAATGAGAATGTCTAATATTGGAGGCAAAAGTGGAGTTGAAGGGTGATATTTCCTCCTGAGTATTTTTTGACATGCTTAATGAGGTAATACAGAATGCCTTTATTCTGGTGTTTTCTCTTTTCAATATTATTTAGGAGATCTGCATATGTGTGTGTGATGTATAATACATGAAAACCATAATGAGAGGAGATTGGTGATCTCTAGTCTCTGCCCAAGGCATCGTTCACTGTGGTATCTGAGCATCTAACAAATCGATTTGCTTGCCATTCAGTCTGTTTGACTTCTCTGTGCTACATCAAAAACCCAGTGAAGTTAATAGAGAGGCTCCTATTGATTTTGGCAGGGTTTGGATCTCATCCTGATTTAGTTTTTCTTTCCTGTTACTTTTCCCCTTACTCTTTCTGATCCCTCATCCGAAAGGAACTGGAAAGCTTCCTCTGCAGAGAGAAGGGAGCTGCATTTCAGGATGTGCCTAAGCCAGCAGTGCTTGCATGGATCTTCAGCAAGGGAGATTTGATAAGGAAGCGCTAAGGAGGCCCACAGACGCTGAGATGGGTTTGCTCATTTTCTGTCTCTCATAGCCTGGGATGACTGAGGCTGCCGAGGCATTATCGGAGACTCACGGGTTGTGCCTGTCAGAAGCTTTTGAACTGGGGTCAGGGCTTTGGGATGTGATGCTGGTGCCAACAAAACTGTCTGGGGTATGGTGGCAGGCATATACTCACAACAGCATTCAAACAGGAAAAGATGTTTGGTTGAATGATTTGCTTATAAACCTGCTAGCTCTGAGGTTGACAAACATATCCACCTATTTTTGCTGCTCGTTAGTGTAGCTAGGAATTAGTCTTCTGTTGACTAGTGTAGGTTAAAACTTCATTTAATTGACAAAACGTGTGTGGATCACTCAGAGGCTCAGCCTCTCAAACTGCTTCGGTGATAATTTATTTTAGTGGAAACAGGAATCTGTATGTCTCATTTTGTGAATTCTTTGGTTGCTTTGGGTTCTCAAGACTTCCTTGTCTTTTTACCCTTAACAGAGTAAATTGCCATGTCTGGGATACACTGACTCTATAGCTTTTGGGTGGTGTTTCCTTTTGTGTGTAGTTCATCTTTAGATGGCTTGGAAGTTTGAACTGTGTTTTCCACTATGTCAGCAATACACATACAAGGACACCTTGCAAAAAATGGCAGTGATGCTACTTGGGGTTTAGACTGATGTCTCAGTTCCTAAAAGGAGTTCATGGAGGGCAGTTAGAAGCCCCAGTTTAAATACAATTTTTTCACAATGGATTTTTGTTTGTTTGCTCATTGTGAGTCTAGTGAGCTGGGATGTATATTAGTGAAATTCATATCCTCAAATAAACACATGTCCCAGTAAAAGTGAGTAAATAAAACCTTTTGGCTCGGAGCCTTCAAGGTCATGTTTATGTAACAGGGTTCAGCCTGGGCTCGGGCTCGCACTCACTGGAGCCCTCCAGTGAACTGTGAAAATTCACGTGGGCAAAATCGGCAAGAACAACTGCAAGCAAGTCCTTTACCATTGTTATTGCATTCAAAGGTGTAAATATTATGACTAGAAGTAATTAGGGGATAATGTGTGATGATGTAGTAGCTATAATTATTGTGTATGTATTGCCACTTAACTAGCAAATGCATTGCTGGCATGTCTGCAACTGGATCCCACAGAAATGCTGTTGCTCTGTGGACAGGTGGTTCATAATCCTGGGGGTTTCCAGCATTGACTTTGTGCTCTTTTCAGCCTTTTTAAAAGTTGGGCTGGTCCATTCCCTGTGTAGCCCCCCGATCTGCGGAGCCTGGAGGTGCCACACTGCACCCTTCTGTTACTAACTTTGGAAAAGGAGGATTCCACTGGCCTTTAGGTGTTGAATGTGTGTTATTACTGGTGTGGTATGGAATTGACTTACTATGGGATAACAGCTGATTGCTGTATTGTAGTGGCTTTAATGACAGGAAAGGAGAAGGGCCTTTTGGATGCTGAGGAGAGTAGTTTTTTGTCAAAGACACTATTTTGCAGTGCAGCAGATGCTAAAAATAAGACACTGAGATTTGCTTTATTCCGTGATAGTGAGTAGCATAACTGAGTTCAGCTAACGAGAGCTGATTTCTTAAAAGCTTTTACATTTACAAAAGCCTTGATGACACTGCTTTTGGTGGGTTATTGTCAAGTGAGTGATTTCATTCGTTTAGGTGTCAATCCTTAAAATTTCTACCTGGCAAATACTCATGTGTTTGAAGCCAAATTCTATTGCTATTACCTTCCATTGTGAAAACAGTTTCAAGGTAACTGATGGAACTGCTTGCAGGCTGAAGATCTGGTCAATGTGATTGTAATCCAGGTATTGAACTGAATAATGACAGCCCACTTTGCTCTCAAGGAATATTGAAGATGTGCTGCCTGATGTCACAGCAAAAGAGAAGTGCTAAAACTTGCTTTGGGAAACGGCAAAGCCATGACATTAACTGAGAACTGAAATATAAATAGCCTTGCCAGCAGTTCATAAAAAGAGAGCTTTACTTTCCTGTATAGGCCAGCTGGTGACTTTTCTGTCAAACCTTGCGTGCTTGCTGGTTGTCAGGAAATTACTACCCGATGGTAGCACGTGCATCCAGCCCGTTATTCTCCTTACTGCAGATCCCAGCTCTGGAGGCCTTTGCTGAGCTCAAGACAGCACTGAATGAGGTGTTACATGAATGCAGTAACGTAGTAAGGTCCTTGCCCTGAAAAGGTGCATTTGAATAGATAGGACAGAAGAAAAGATGGGCTGAGGGCAGGGAAGGAGATGAAAAAAGGCCAAGTGTGCTGTAGCTGATGGCAGCATTTAGTGGCTGGCTGCAGAGCTCAGTCAGAGGCTGTTAAATGTGGAGCTGTGCAGCTGCTGAGGGAGATGATGAGCTGGGCACCGCGAGGGGATCGGTTCGTGCATCCTCGCACTCACATTGCTCCCCTGGCACTTGCTGCTGCTGCAGAATGGACTGGAGTGAACCTTTGCTCTGACACAAGACATAAGTTTCTATGTCCGTGTCCCCTGGCTCTCAGTCAGTGCCTTACCCAGTGCACTGCGCTGTCTCAGATGTGTTCATTGGGCTGTTAGTCAGGCTGGTGATGTGTTGGGGTTTTCTGTTTGCTCTGGGGCACTTTGATACCAATATCCTTTTTTAAAATGGATTGATTAAATGTACATGTTCATAAGGCAGGTCAAACCACTTCAAACAAGAAACTAATGAGAAAGTACTTTGCTATAAGAATTTTTTTTTTTTGTAACTGTGATTAGTGATTTGCTTCATTTTGTTCCACCGAGATATCATTAAACTCAGCATGCTTTCAGAAACTACTTATGTAACAGGCAATCACATATATGTTTTTAATCTCCCTTCATTTTCATAAACCTTTAAAATGTTTAAAGAAGCAAAACATCTCTTGTAGGGAGTTTTTTTCTCAAAGACAACTCAGCATCCAACCTCTGCTGGAAAGATTCTGTGTCTGTATGAATTGTGCTGCAGACACACAACTCTGAGGGAAGATCAGAGAAAGTCAAAAGCAGGGCCAAGATGGGCAGACAGAGCTGGGTGGGCAGTGGCAGAGGAGAGTGGAGGAGATGGGTGGAGATAAATGAGGAAGAAGGGCAAAGGAGAAGGGCAGAGATGCGTAGTTGTGGCTTAGGGTTTAGCGGTGGGCTTGGTGGTATTTGGTTAATGGTAGCACTTGGTGATCTTAAAAGGTTTTTTCCAACCTAAACCATTCTAGGACTCTCTGAAAATCAGGGGTGTTTGAGTACTAGCACCACCTTGTCTCTGTCCAAAACCAAAACTGAACAGAGCCCAAAGAATCAATTCTGTGGCTCTCATATGAAACTGTTAGAGTAGGTTTTATCTGAGGACAAAAGGGACACATTTGCTTTCTCTGTTTATATATTTATAAGAAATATAAGCAGGATAAAGATGAAGCAAGGGAACATACAAGTCCTCCTATCATGCCATATTTTCCTTTTGAGAAGGTAGTATCTGTGCAGCGATGCTTAGCCAGGATGTAGGCATGCTCACTGTAAACACTGAAGCAGTGAAAGGCTATTTTAAGTTTGAATTAGGCTTAAAAAACTTCATGAGATGCAATAGGCACCATGCAGACACGTGAATCAATATTAAAGCAATCTATCCTGTTTTCTCATCTTATTCTGGAAATGGAATTTGCTTAATAATGAATTGTCCAACTGCCCAGGCAAGCAGTCACACAGAACCAAAAGTATTTTATTTGTCTATGCTCTGAATTTTTAATGAAAACTCGAGTCAGTCTCCTGTGTGGAACATACTGCCTGAGGACTTGCATTGGAATGATATTTTTCACCAAGTTTCATACTTCTGTGGAGGAGAATGCTATGAATACCTGATGATTAAGTCACTTTGTATCTTGCCATACAAGACTGTAAGAGTATAAATTATTCAAGTTTAGTGGGTGTTGAGACTTCTGCATCGGTTGTGCTCTGAATATAGAAACTGGGAGGCTTATTCAGCAAAGGAGCATATTTGAAACAACTGTTGGCAACTTGGAGAAATCTTGTTTTTAAAGAGAATGAGAGAGTGTGACTAGTAAAAAACTAACTGAATGAGCACGTGGTCTTTAACAAAAGGTGTTTTCTTTGTGCAGCACTTCACTACCAGAGACAAAATCCTGATGTTAAAGTGGGATTTTGAGTTACCCTCCAAGATCTTTAAACACATTTTGGGGAAAAGTATTTATAGTTATAAACCATATTCTGTCACTTTTCCTTGATGTTATTATTACCTATGTGTCAGGGAGCTTCACTGGGGGTTAAGACAGGCTGATGATGTAGGAAAGTCTAGTCTGGCATTTGTTCAGAAGATGACACAAGGCTGATTCAAAACAAGTGGAGGTAATTTTGACAGCAGAATGCCCATAAGGCCTCTTACTGCCTTCACCTCTGTGGTGAGGAAATAATTGTGGTGAACATGGAAACAATGACCACTAAAGATGAAGTTATGAAAATACTGTGCCTCTTGTTAAATGTGTTTAACTTGCAGCGAGAGAAATGCGTTAGAGCAGAGGTTGTGGTGTTAGTCTGTCCTGCAGTAGCAGAGGGCTCAGGAAGCCCATTTGCTGTAAATCTGTGCAGTAGATGCAGAATAAAACTCAAGAATTCCTGAATATGAGTACTCTTGTTTGTCAGCATGTTGATGGAGATTCCCCTCTGGGAACAGTTCTGATGCTCTCCTTCCTCCCTGGACTCTCCCTCCCTTGAGTTGCTGTGTAAGATGAACACACCTTGGCCCATGGATTTTGGAGAAGGCCTCTTGTGCTCTGAGGAGTGTGCAGATACATTGTACACCCACAGAACGTCAGTGAAACACTATCCAAAGCCTAATTAGGAGGATTATAGCTCAGCATGGAGAAAAAAATTGTGGAATGAAAGATTTGCTGGTTTGCAGGTTTCATCTGTCAGGTTTCAAGCCAGCAATTTATCATGTGTAGATGTCACTCATTGAAGGCCATGTGATGCTTCTAATCATTGCTAAGAAGATTCAGGTCTCACACTTAACAATTAAGAAACCCAAAACCAAACACAAACCCCACCCAAAACAAAAACAGAAAAGCCTCACAACAAAAAATCTTGCGAAGGAGGCTCGCCATAGAAAGGCCCATCTGAAATGCAACACGTGCTTGCTGGTACTCAGAGATGGCCACTGTCTCCCTTCCACAACAAAATTATTAATTACGTACATTCTCAGATTGATCTGTGGAAGCTAAAGATAGGCTGCTGATTTACATTTAAGATGGCTAAATACAGTGAACATTATAGGCTACTGAAGTTTCATATAGACTGACCTCGTTTCTGTTAACTGTAATATGACTTACCATTTACCTTCAGATATTTATGTGTTTTCCCCTTCCAAAGCATTTTTGGATGTCTGTGTGATTCAGTCAGGCACTTTAGGCCCATTGGTGGGATCTCATTGTTGGCCTTGTTTTCAAGTCAGCTCAATAAATGTTGGTTGAAGGTGGCATCCCTCTCCTACGTGTGTGCTTTTTTCCCTGCTCACTTAGAAAATTATATCAAAACACATGAGATTTGATTCCTTCAGGAGTTCCACTCTGATCTTACTTAGATTAGAGAATGTTAAATGCAGATTGAGGGTAACTATTGTTCAGTGCAGAAAGCTGCTCTGTCTGCCCTGGTAGGTGAGGATTTCACTTGGTGCTTCGATAGAAGGATGTTAGTAGAAGGATATTACATTTTGCTGTTTGTTGCAGGGTTTGGGTTCCTGTGACAAGAACAGACTTCTTCAGCTTCCACCTATGTCATGGTTTCCATGTTTATGAGAATTTCTGATGGAACACTGCCTTCCTTGTGCTTTTGTTTCTGAACTCCTCTCTTCTCTCTTAGTGCTACATTTGCATGGCTGCTGTTGAGTACATAAAGAAATTAAGCGTCCACAGAGAGACTGATTGTTTTTTTTCCAGAGACTAGCTTCTTTTCTAAACTGGTCTCTATGGCCAAGTGCCTGATTTGGCTTTTCAGTCATGCTGTTAAAGCTATACAACTTACCCATTCGATTCACATTTACTTCTTTCAGACTCTGAAAGGTTTTCCTATGCAGTTAATCTCTTCTCCATATGCTGCAGACATGTGCTGGATATAGCCATGATAACGCAGCAGTAAACAGATCCTGCATATGATGGAAATGGATCCTTTTAATTAATCTGGCATTGCAGTGCGTGTGTTTAAAAATAAAAAGGCCATACAGTTTTAGTTACTTGTGCTGCTTTTGGCTCTGCCAGCAGTAACTACAGCTTTTCCTCCATCCATGTGGCCTTTTTACCCTCCTTCTTGTCATTTTCTAGCAAACATCAGCTTCCTAACCTCTTGGGTTGTGGTGTTGGTCTGTACCAGCAGAAATTCTTGCGCTTTTACTTCGGCTCAGCTGCTGCAAATCAGTGCCACCTCCTTTACTGAATGGCCTCCCTTCAAGGGACACACCACAATCAAGCATTTGTGGGGATGAAACAGTTTCCTGTACAGCTCTGCAGTCCTCTTGGACGAAAGGCACCAGAAATGAGGAGCATGTCCACGTGGGGCTGCAGGACCATCAGGTTGTTGTTACTCAGCTCTCAGAGCTGTCAGCTGTGTCCGTGGGAAAACTCAGCCTTCCTCTTGCTCTTCACGTCCCTGCAGGAAGAATTGTTCCTTACAAGGCTCTTGCATGACATCCTGCATGGATTTTAATAATTCTTGCTTTGGAAGGGTAAGGGAGCTGTGGGGGGCTCTGCAGGGCTCTCAGTGTGTTGTCCCCGGGAGCTTCCACCACAACAGTTACACGTCTGTGCTGCCTCCTCTGGCTTTATCTCCAGAAATAGGAATTATGCCCATGTCCATGAACACCAGCATCTCACTCCTGCCTAAAACAGGCTCCTCTCCAGAGGATTAAATCTTCCTTGATGTAAACTACCAGTGGGCACATTTGTTGCCATTTCAGGAGTGATATGATGCCTTCTTCCTTGGGAAGTTTGTGGTTTTGATCCTTTCCTCGGGTGCTGAGGATTAAAGTTGTGTATGTGCACCTACTTACTCTTTTTAAAAATTCTGTTTGTGTGTTTTATAAAGCACAGCTTTTAAAACATTAAAATAAAACTGACACACTGGTGACCAGTATAAACAGTGACTCTTCAAGAAGTGTCTTAAATTACCCCAGTAATGAAAAAGCTGTTGTCTGATTATTTTATCTGGGGGAAGCGCTTGAGTCCTCCCCATTTTGTGTTGCACTGTGCCAGAGCTGCATCCATGTTAGGTGGGAGATATGCCAGGCCAGACACGGGGTGGTCCTGGAGCATCCCCAAATGGGGTCTCTTGGTGTGGCCCCTCAAAGTGCCCCAGAGCGTCTGGGGAGGCTGAGCTCCAGGGATGCTTTGGGATGGGTGAAATACGTGGCAGAAGGGGAGAGTGGTGCTGAGGGCTTGCAGCATGTCTGGAAAGTCAGCTGAGCATCACATTCCCTCTGGGCTCAGTCTGGAGCAGGAGCTGATCTGTGCAATGAGGGATGAGCAGCCTGACATTTGGGACCATCTGACCTCTGTGTACCTAAAAAGGTATGAATTCACCTGCTGTTTGTGTCTGCAGCCTCAGTACACGTGCAAATGTAACAGCACCTCGCTGCCCCCTTTGGATGCATACTCCAGGACACATTTTCTGAAAATCTGGGACCTGCTTATTGGTTGGTTTTGAATTACACGTCCCCTGTGTAAAGAATTTATCAGACAACTGCTCTCCTCAAGGGCCTGAGGTCCCTCGCTAGCCCACCAGTTCTCAGAACTGCCTTTTACTGCTGAGATATGAGTATTTTGGTGGAGTCATTTTCCATCAAGTCTTTTGTTGCTGCTCACTGCACAAGAGGGTTGTATCTTACTGATATTTTTCCCAATGAACATCTCGATGAGTAAAAGCGTAATTTGGCAGACATCTGCCAGCTCACAGAAAGGATCTGTTTACAAGTAAAGAAAAGTTATTTGTTGACGTGGTAATTTTGCAGTATAATACATACTGCAGCCTCGGAGAGCTGCAAGCTATCACGCGTTTAAAAGTAGAAAGACAGAGAATGTATGGATTGCTGTGGGAAATGCACTTGAAATCAGTTATTTGACATTGAAAACTAAATTAAAATGTCTGGTTTTCACAGAGTTTAGAGACTGCAGTAAAGCAACAGAAGAATCTCACAAGGAGAGATCTGGGTCTTGTTCTCACACCAGCTTTGGCTGGGAAAACAAGGAGAAGTGCTAGGAGAGCTTTTTCTGTAGTGGTTGTGGCTGGTGGTATTTAATGTGAAAATTGCTTCTTCCTATCTTCTTTCCTCTTTTACTTTTCAAATACCCTTAAAATGGATGGATTTTCTTCATTCCCTTCAGCCCTCTGAGTTGTTCCTGTCTGCTGGCCAGATACAGTGGTTTCATTTTCAGTCTTTACTACCTCCATTTTCCTGAAGACACTTCGGCATCTGATCCCACTCGCAGTGAGTTGCTGCGTTCTTCAGGGTGTGTATTTTTGGAAAACCTTGCTGCTCTTCAAAGACTCATGGCCAAACTTACGCAGAACAGGAGATCTCGGAGTAGCTTCAAGTGGAAACACCGTTCTTGGACAGATGTTTTCTGTACAGGACTGTGTTCAGCGGGGATTACATCATCTTCTCTCTTCATTTCTGTTTTGAACAGTGAGCCCAGCCACATTTTTGGATATGGATCTTTGGTCCTGATCTCCGTATCCTAAGGCTAATGGCAGGAAAAGCCTGTTTATCTCTCAGTATGGTAGTATAATGGTTTGCTTTTTCGGAAGAGTATACTTGGAGACCAGCCCTGTTTTTTCTGGGTGGGACTCCCATTAGTCCTGTTTATGCCAACTGTGATTAGAAAAACCACCTTAAATGAGGATGGAACAGAGACTGTCCAGCCTGTCAGGATGGTTCTGAAGCTTGTGCCCTGCAGAAGCAGCAGAGACACTTCAGGAGCTGCCACCTCTCTGTGCACAGGGGGCAGGAGAAGCACAGGAGTGGGTATGGGATGAGCCCAGCTGCTCCCATGAAATGCGTGGCTGCCGTTTCATGGAGGGAGATGCTCAGGGAAGGAGGAGACGTCCCAGCTTTGTCCTGTGGTCGGGAAGCTCTGCACTGGAGATTTATTGGTTAGTAAATAGAAGTGCTGCCTATGCAAGTGAAACAAGTGGGAAAAGTATGCCTTAAAGCACATCAGTGGTGGTGCAGCCAAGATTCCAAGCAGAGGTTATCCTCGAGGAGAGAGGGGTGCATGAGAGGAGAAGGGAGCCCGGGCCGGGGCTGTGTCCCCACTGCTGCCCTCCCAGTTCTGCCGCAGCCAGGGCTCTGCTCTGCCCTTGTGTGGGGGTACAGCGGTGTCTGTGTGTCAGTCCAGCACAGACTGGCTGCAGTTGGGTCATGTTAATGCAACCCTGTGTTTAGAGGCTGCTGTCACCGTGTGAGGCACCTTGTCATGCCCCAGGGACATGAGGTGGCACAGGCCAGCTGCTCTGCTCTGCTCTGCTCTGTGTGAGGTTACAGTGCGGCCGTGATTTTGTCCTGAACTTGTGTGCTCGTGGCAGGAGGCTTGCACAGGACACAAAATTTAAAAAGCTTTTCAAGGACAAAGAGTTTATCTGCTGTAAAGCTCTTTAGATGGGTAGTGGCTTTTTTCTTCTTTATTTTCCTCTCTTCTAAGGCCGGGAGCTGGTGTTTGGCAAGTGACTGAGGCAGTTCAGCACAGTGCCAAGTGTTCTTACAGCCAGGGGTCACTCCTAACAGAGTGACCTTTGTCAAGAGCCTGGAAAATGTGCTCCATAGATGAGTTAATAAAAAGATCAAAATTCACTTCTATCGAGATTAGAGTGTAGGTAATTTGGATGACACCATATCTGTAAACATATGTTAATTATAGAATGCTTGATCACAGATGGCTTAATTTAATTACCCAATAATAAACACACACATCGTCTTTCCTCTTGTTTCGGAGCAGGTTAACATAGATGAAGAAATAGTTTCAGAGAGATGCTATTAGTGATCCAATTAAAACTGATAATTTATTTGTAGGTCTGATTAAGTGACGTGTAAAATTCTTTGAGATTCTGAGAAGACGTTTCTGGGTTGGCAGCAGGAGCAGTTTGGTTTTATACTGAAATTTCTCTCTCTTCTTTGTGGGCCTTTATTGAGAGATGAGATAAAAAGTGATCAAATAATTGCATGCTTGATAAAAGTAGGTTTTATTTTTCCACTGAGAAAATAAACTGCTTGAGGGAAAAAGTGTACAACATTTAAAGCTATTAATTTAATTGAATTTGCATGGTGAATTCCTGTTCTGTGTATTGCTCATGACAAGATGTTTTCCAACATTCAGTAAATAAAAAATTAAGTGAATTGGCCATTTTCAGTAAGTTTTTATTCTGTAACTGACTCAGTCTCATTCTGGTAGCGAGATGTCTGTATATATATTCTGTCAATATTACAGTATATTTATATGGAGGTTTTTTCCTTCTCTAGTATTTGTTTATGGTGGAATTGTGCACGTGCTTTCCTGCAAATTATTTTAGAAGACAGGAAACTTAAAGGCTAGAAAAGTCTTGAAATTTTTGCATAGCTGAATTACTTGATTTGAATTACTTAATTTTATGACTTTGGAAATGTAATTTTTTTTCCAAAATTGTGGCATTGCTGAGCATAACAACAAGAAAAAACAGCTGACCATTTTTGTAAAAAGAAAGCTTAAATTACAATATTTCTACAAATTTGAAAGAAAATTCAAACCAATCTCTGACTCTGGTGACAGCTCTTACTCAAATAAATTTTTTCTCAGATTTTGCTCTTCACATTTATTCTGTGAAAACTTTGTCATAATGGATTTTTCTAGTAATTAATTAATTGGAAATTAAGTAGTAGACTTGTAACTTCTGATGAGGGGATATGTAAAGCAAGGCATGATTTATGATTTCTTTTAATTTTAGTTCTTCCATGCAGAACTAACTTCAGGAGAGATTAAATAGTTTGGAAGGAATAATAGGAAGTGAATGTCATGAAAACTGATAGTTTACTTGGTTGTTCATTTTGATTTTTTTAAAAAGGCATGTGTATAATAATAGGGCAGAATTACACTGTGCTGTGTAAAATCATACCTCCCACCCTACTATCAGGAGCTCAGGGGAGTTAATTGAATTTGGTGTTCAGTGGGCAGTGGGTAATGCTGAAAACTCGAAAAGCTCATGTGGTGTCCTCCTGATGTGATTCATTGGTTAGAGAAGTAATGGCTTGACAGTTTTTCTTTTGGAGGAGAGCTGCAGCGTATTTTTTGCATTTGGTAAATTCTTTAACCTTCATAATATCTTTTTCTTCAAATATAGGGTATAAAAATAAGAGGGAGTATTAGCTGGGGTTTTATTAGCTAAGTTAATTTGTATTCTTTAATGTACTGAAACAAATGATACAATCGCTATTGCTTTGCCAGTATTCATCTCTTAATATATGGCAACTTACATTCTTGATGGCTTCTCATAATCCTGAGGTTCTTTTGATTTTTTCAAGGTTTTGGAGACAGACTGTGTCCCGTACACAAAGCAAAGGCACATATAGTGTCTGTTTATTATTTTTAATCTGCTGCAGCACATGCAGAAGTGCTTTCATGTAGCAATTGGACCACTACTCCTCTGACTCAAGAACTCCTCAAATGCATTTATCTTTGTTTGCTGTATTTATAAAATTGTGAGATTCCATCCTTTCCCTTTATTGCTTTTTGCCATTTGACAAATTCTTTGTACTGGGACAGATTGTGGTTGCTCAAACACCACTTTATTCTCAGTCCATAAATACACCAAATCTTTTAACTTCACAAGAAAGACAAACTAGTGAACCCTGTATTTCTTTGAAGGTTTCCAAAGATCCACCTGCTGCTGTCTGACTTCGGTTTTAATTCTTAAAATACTTTCTAAAGAACTTGAGGTATTAAATATGCATGGTTTAAAAAGACCCAAATGAAAGAAGAACCGAACCACATTTATAGCAGCTTTTAAGAAGGTATGTGCTCATCTTGGTTAGGAGTGTTTGGGCTTTGGGTATTTGCTCTGCAGAGGTCCTTGTTCTCTCCCTGCTGCAGGGGTGGCTGCTCCTGAGATTGGCTCTGGGCACCAGGGCCGTCTGAATTTCAGGGGTGAAGCCCCAGCGCTTCTCAAGACAAGGGTGTTGACTGTAAAAGTCTGGGATTACACTCCAGGTCTTTTATTCAGTCTGCTCTCAAATGTCACAGCTGTCCCTTACAGCATCTTCCCAGGGGCTGTGGCACGGGGAGAGGCTGTGGCGGCAGGGCTGTGGTTGCACCGTGCCTGTGTAACCCCAGAGCCCTGCCCCTCGTCCCCTGGGCACGCAGGGATGGCTCCCTGGCCTGATGGAGCAGAGGTGACGTCGGATGTGGTGGCAGCAGCAGGTGTGACAGTGTTCCATCCTGGCACCCCTGGGGCTGCCTGGGGAGCCACAGCCCCAGCTGCCCCCAAGAAACCTCCCTCCCTCTCTCCCTTCTTGGGCTCTCCCCAGCCCAAACGTGACATTTTTAGGGCCGTGTTATTTGCCTTCTTCTGCCGTTAGCATGTGCTGGAGTTGCTGATTTCTGCTGGGTTTGGTTGTGACTGTGTTTTCGCCTCCTGTCCCTGGTTGTTTCATGCTCTCCAGCAGATTTGTTCATCCCTGCCCGTGAGGCTGACTCGCATTTTCTCTGCCCTGTGTTGCTTCATTTTCCACATCCTTTCCACAGCTTTCCAAGGCAGGTGTCCTTGTGCCAAGACTTCCCAGGCCATTGGTATATTTGTCTCTAATTCATCTGGTGATTTCATCAGCTGCTTTTCCCTCTCTGCTGAGGTTGTTGGTAAGACAGCATTTTGTGCTGCTTGTGTTGTGGATATTTTTCTACTCCTGTATCTTTTTGCCCTGGGTTTCACTCTTGTTCATGCTCAAATGCTGAAAGTATAGACTCTGTTGGAAGGTCTCATTTGAGCCTAATTTAAAAAAAAATAATCCCCTGAAGTCCACTTACAAGTCAGCAGCCATGTCCTGGTAGAGTCAAGCAATTATTCACAGCAAGAGAAAGTTAATGTAACAAATATAATCGTCATGGTTTGCTTTAACTTCCACTGTAATTCATTTATGGTGTAGATCATGTAAAATGGATCAGTGTGGTTTATTAATAATCTAAGTATTAGAGCATGATTAAGTGTATTTTTAGGCACTACTCAGTCATGTTAGAATTTTTCCTGGGCTTGTCTGGACAGGAACATGTACACACCCTTGAGTTTACTTGCTTGTAAATATGCCTTGTGATATGCACAGTAAATATGTCTCAAATACTTAGAAATATCCCCAAAATGTGTAAAACACTGTGCTTCCCACACAGAAATTCCAGGGCTGTGTGCCTGTGGAGATGGAGACAGTGCTGCTGGTTTTTGTGTGTAGACCAGACCCCAGGAAGTTAATTGCTCTTTCTGTGGTGGAGAGGACAAGTTGCAAGAGTTTTCCTGGTGAGTCGATTTGTAGCAGAGAGGAAAAGGTCAGGAGTGAGTGGTCTCACACTTGCTGCCCCATGAGCTGAGGCAGCGACTTCAGCACGTGGCAAAAACCCCTCAGCCTCAGCTCTGGGGTGCTTAGAGAATTCAGTTTGCAGACTCCTTCTCAGTGTGCTTTGGATGCTCTCATCCTCTGCTCATACCTTGTCTTGGCATCCTTGGCATTCAGCACTTTTCACTCCTTCAGGTTTTCATTGCACTGTCAGAAAAGCTTCACTGTGCTACCACAGTCGATTTTGTTTTGCTCTGAAAATTGTCCGAAAAAGATCTCTTTACATTCACACCTGATAATATTTTGGTTGACAAGGACTCTGAAAGGTACTGAAGCCTGAGCTTGTTTTTAAAAGTTGCATGACTATAAGTCGAAGTGCGCCTGTTCAGGGGCTGCAGGCAGGCTGGTAGTGTGTAAGAGAGGGCAGATTTGGGCTCTTTTTCTCTATGGTGGGGATTCAGAAAGGCTTGATTGCTTTCTCTAGAGTCATTCTCAACAAACATGGTTGAAAAATGGTGGTAATATGGTCCTGAAGCTGTGTTAGCTCTGGAGTATATGCCAAAGTTAATGGGCTGGTGTGCATTTCTGCAGGGCTGCTGTAGGGCTTTGGGCTGAAGGATGCGAGGCCGTCGCTGTAAAAACGCCTTTGCCCCCCGTGGCAGTAAACCTCCCACAGTCTATTACTGCAGGTACTTGGAAATTAGAAACTGGAGAAATGTGTTCTATCAATGTACCAAAACTGTGTTTGTACCATCTTTTGGCGAGTTCTAGTGGATGTCTCATTTCAAGGAGGTGTTGTTATGTTCAGACCTGTGCCCGCCGTGGAGCCTGATTCGCAAACTGGGAAGAATGAAGCTATTTTAATTCTTTCTCTGCTCTCAAAGCTCACAGCACCTTTTTGCTTGGAATTGTTTTTCCACACTTTATTTCAGTCCTGAGAAGCCTGAAACAGATTATGTTGGCAAGGAGAATATTCTGCTCCGTCAAGTATTATAACCTTATTTTGGTATCAGCAAGTCATCTTGAGGAGGAGGCTAAAATTAATCCTAGCACTATTTTGTCCGACGTCTTCATCTGGAAACTCAAAGCCAATGCAAATTGCAGAGGGGAGGTCACATGGAGGTATCAGATGATAACAAGCTGTTTCTCTTGGGTGCCTTCTCAGCTCTTCAGAATATATAAGGAAAGTGCATAATGAATCCAAACAAAAGCAGGCATACGCTTCGCTTTGCACTTCAGAGGGTCTGTAAAGCTTATGGTTTACTGACTTTTTTTAACTGGGGAGTGGGGGAGTGTATCTTTATATGCAGCTGGCATAAATACAGTAGTATAATTACGAAATCTGCCACCATCTCTGCACCAGATTATAACAGTGCTGGTACTCCTGAATTCCTGTGGAGTGAGAGCAGGGGCTGATCCAGCACCTTACATGTGTTCATGCTGCTCCAGCCAAGTGGGAGTTAACTGAGTGTTTCTTGAGCTGACTTATGTGAAATGGTTTTAGGAGGTGTGTTTGTGCCAGACTAAAATTCAGGGGTTGGCTTTCGGGGTGAAAAGATGCTATGTGAGGAAATGCCACATTTAGCAAACACGAGAGAAGATCGTGATCTTTCTTTCACCTGGAAATGCAAACAAAAAAGGCCGGAGCCATGAGCTCAGGCTCAGGCATGCTGCAGGCTGTGTGTGCACTTGGACCAGGATCTTACAATGTTCCTAAGCATAATCCGTGTGGATACCACTGTTCCCATAGTCAGGAGTATCCTTTCAGAGCACCCTCTAAGCACCTCAGGAGGAGAATGAGGGTGAGGGGACAGCAGAGGGTTTGGTGAGATAGTATCTGGCATTAGTTCAGGCAAGTATTCAAACATATGTCCAGCTTGGCATGTGAGTAGGTCCTCTGAAGTCAATTGGACTGTGCAGTTGCTTAGAATAACATAAGAGAGCAGACTTCTTTTTTTTTTTTTTTTCTCCTCACATAGAACTGCAACCTTTGTGGCTTGTGTGTTGTGTGTAATCAGGAGCAGAGCAGGCAGGAATACAGTTGTGGCACTCAAACCACTTCAGCGCGATTTGAAGCTTTGCCTGCAATCAGGAGCTGCTGTTGGCATTGCTTTCCCGGGGCACATTGTGCCACTAATGCCCAAAAAGAATCTGGCAGCTTTGGCAGCTCCTGAAGTTGGCTCTTCCCAGGGACTGATGGTGCAGAAAATCTGGGGGCAGTCTGGTGAAAAGATGGCCATGGACAGGAGCTGCAGGTTGTTTGGATGCGCTTTACGTTGTGTGTGGAGCAGATTATAGTGGCTGGGAGGTCCCTGGGAAACTTCTGCTTTTCCCAGCACTCACGGTGATCAGCAGATAGCAGTAAACCTGACACGGTGATTTTCTCAAGGGATCTCTCCTTGAGGATTTTCATACCCCCGGGATTGCCATGGCAGTCTGCAAACTGTTAAGTAGAAACGCTCAAGTGAAACTGAACTTTCTTGCCCTTGGAATGCTCAGTAACACAGAAATGGGTGATCTTGAAAATCCTTTTTATACAGGAAAAAATGACATAATGCTGTATTGAAAAAAACCTGGGTTGCTTAAACCTAGTAATTTTGGTAATAGTTTCCAGTCTTTCCAGTTTGATGGTGATGAGAATCATGACATGGTAGGAGGAAGGGAATGAAAAAGCAGAGTTAGTGATTGATTAATTGTTGGGGGCTATTAAGCTCTAGAGGCATTTCCAACAGTGTTGATTGTCTGTATGACGACATAGTTACAAAAAGATTCGGGCAACGTTTGGTTCTTGCACAGATTTGCTTACGGTTAATGACAGTAGGAAACTGTCTGAAGTAATGTGGCTGAGTGCAGAATGCTCAGCGGGTCATTGTGGCAAATGTATTTTTAGCAATACCGACCAGGTAATGTTCCAATTCCTGCCGTTCAGACACCTGGCTAGAGACCAACCAGTTTCTCAAGTGTTAAATCCTTTCAAAGATCTCCCCATTAACTTTGAAGTTCAGAGTAACAGTCCTGGCTGTGGTACCCAAGCTTTTAGCTTTCTGAGGAAACTGTGGAATGGTGCTGTCAGTGTCCTTAGGCCAAAAATACTATTCTGTCTAGGGAACTAAAGTACTTTGTAGTGAGCTTTTTTTAGGTTTTTTTTTTTGGTTTTTTTGTTGTTGTTGTTGTTGTTGTTGTTGTTGTAGGTTTGGGTTTTTTCCTTCTTCTTAAATTAGAAAGCAAGCTGCTGTGATTCAGATAAATGCATCACCTGGGCTAATTGCTTTGTGTGGAAGTGCATGTTAGCATATGTTTCTCTTCATTTGACATGCATGCTGAGTGCTACAGTCTTGTCAAGTGTACTTTGACGTAAATATATATTTGAACTGCAACAGCTAACAACAGCATGTAAGCAGATTAGTAAAAATACTGAACAGAAATGGCATCATTCCTCCAGAGATCTCAGAGCACACTGTCAAAGTGGTTATTTCATTGCTTCCTTATCTAAACAGGAGTTGTACTGATAGTTGTGGTAGGCATAGGATCTGAGACACCTCTACTGTTCATCTGATTCTTTTACAGCTCCAGGAAACACTGTGAAGAAATGAACTGAAATCCTGAAGGAAACTTGATGTAGACAGAATACTCTTATGCATGTTCCAGCATCTAGGACAGTGCAGTGACAAATGCATTGTTACTAAATTCTCGTGGAACTTGTAAAGACCACTGTGATCAGGGCTGTAGCTTTCTTTAATCCAAAGGAAATGTTCAAATGTTCTGGTTAGATGACGTTTCTAAGAGCTTTCTTTGATTTCTGTTTGTGGAACAATAGCATTTTCTGTTCTTAATAATTTGTTGAATAAATAAATCCGTGTTCCTTCCAAAGGAAGAATTCAGTAACTAAGCACAGTTGAATGCTGCAGTACTGCAGTGCTAGGCATAAATAAGTTGTAGACTTGGTGGCTAAGTGGTGGCAGATATTATCATTATTGAGTGGGTCCTTTACTGTTTGTGGCTCTTCAGGACGGGGTTTGGTTGTGTTCTTTACTTGTTTCATCTTTTGCACCACTTAATCTTCCAGAGAGATTTTTCTGTCCGGGATGATTTTCTTTGACAGCAGCGTGCTAAGCAGTGGCATGGTTTTTGGTTGGGTTTGTTTTTTTTTTTTTTTTTTTTTTTTTTGCTCAGGGAAACAAAAA